>JABEVN020003513.1:0-17916 GCA_013146195.2 Codonopsis lanceolata | reverse complement strand
TGTAGTTCGGTGGCCTCATTGCAAGTTTAAACTTTCGATTGGCCGCCTTGCAATCCCGGAAAATTTTGGAAGTTATGGCCAAATGTAGGGTTTTGCCTTGTAAATTTTTTTTAAATATAAGTCTTCTACTATTGACAATAGAAGAAGTTATATATACTAATACTAATACCCATTATCATTATGATTATTATTATGTATTATTATTAGTTAATGGTTAGAAAACCATATATATATATATATATATATATATATATATATATTATTGCTAATAATAGTAAGTCTTTTATATAATCTAAAATAATTAAAAATCAACATCATTTTTTAACCAATGTGAGATATACATTTTCTATTGGTAATAATGGTAGAAGTTTTTTAACAAAAAACTTTAAAAATCAACATCACTTTATAACAAATGTATGATACATCTTTTCAATTAGTAATTAATAATAATATTTTTAATACAAACATCAATTTCTAACCAATGTGTCTCTTCTATTGGTAATAATAGTAGAATATTTTGTAACCATGTGAGATACATCTCTTGTAAAGTGAAAGTCTTTAGTCTTTTAAAGACTTTAAAATCTAATATTTTATTTTTAAACAATGTGTTATAATATAAAATAATTTAAACTCAACATCATTTTCTAGCCAATGTGAGATATACATCTTCTATTGGTAATAATTGTAAAAATATTTTATCATATATATATATATATATATATATATATATATATATATATATATATATATATATATATATATATATATATATATATATATATATATATAATTGGTGAGGAGCACTATGGTTGTGCCACCTCACCACCTTTGGATAAATCTTCATTCTAAAGCATCCATGTGGAAGCTTTAAAAACTTTGGTTTTTAGTGACTTTGAAAATCAACATCACTTTTCAACCAATGTATGATGCATGATGCATTTCTTCTATTGGTACTTAATAATAGAATTTTTAAAACCAACATCAATTTCTAACCAATGTGGGATACATCTCTTCTATTGTTGAAAAATTAGTGTTTTTTGTGAAAGAAATTGTGTAACTTGAGGCACAAATTTCTTTACGTATCGTTTGTTTGTTAACGAAGGTAATTACACAAATGTATTCTACTCGGTGAGAGTATCAAAATGATATATTTATTTGTCCAAATTGAGTTTTTGATAATAAGATATCAAGACTTAAAGTATAATACTTGTTAAACAAAATTAATGTTTTTAGTGAGAGAAATTGTGCAACTTGAGGCACGAATTTCTTTACGTGTCATTTGTTTGTTGGTAAATGTAATTGTGCAAATGTGTTCTACTTGGTGAGAGCATCGAAATCATATATTTATTTGTCCAAATTGAGTTTTGGATGAATAAGATATCAAGAGTTAAAGTATAATACTTATTAAAAAATTAGTGTTTTTAGTAAAAGAAATTGTGCAACTTGAGGCACAAATTTCTTTATGTGTCATTTGTTTGTTGACAAAAGTAATTGTGTAAATGTGTTCTACTCGGCAAGAACATCGAAATGATATATTTATTTGTCCAAATCAAGTTTTGGATGAATAAGATATCAAAGCTTAAAGTATGATGTTAAAAGTGAGTCATTAGAAGTAATATATAACCTTGAAGAGTTTTATCTCACATTGGTTAGAAGTAATGTTAGTTGTAAAAGTTTTTAAATATAAGTCTTCTACTATTGACAATAGAATAAGTTATATATACTAATACTAATACCCCTTATCATATTGATTGTTATTAGGTATTACTAGTTTTACACCCGTGCGTTAAACGCACATACATATATCTATTTTAATTAAATTATACTCAAATAAAATGAAGATTGTAAACAAAATTTAAAAATAAAGAAAAAACATGATGAAAGAAACAAATTATATCGGTATAATTAGGTTCGATAATTAAAACCTAAAACCCGTTAACCCACCCAGCCCGGCTTGAAAATTGCTTGGCTTAACCCGACCCTTTTTTTTTTTGGTCGAAATAGGTTATCAATTTCAACCCCAAAAAATAGCGGATCGGGCCTGTTACCCATATTTTTACTGCGTAAGTGTAGGTTTTTTGGCGGAAAATATGGTTTAAAACAGGTCGACCCATTACTCATTCTGACCCGTTTTATTTTGGATTATAATGGGACACGATCCGTTTCGACTAAACCCACCCAATCGTCAGCGTATAATTGATATCATTTAATTCATTATTTTTATAATTGTTTAAGTCATTTTCTCGTTTATAATTTTATAGAGTTTAATAATTGATATTTTTTAAATTAAAATTTAGGATCTTAAGTAGTATAAATAGTAATTCAGATGTATATTGTTCTCTATATAATATATAGATTTATTAAATATTTATAACTTGTGGTTGTTATCTACCACTATGATTTAATCATATACATTCAAATGGTTTACCAATAAGTTATAATTAACTGTGGTTATTTGTAAAAATAAATTTTGTTTTGATATTATAATTTCGGATACAATGAAAGAGACAGAAAAGTTTCAAATACAAACAAGTCATATATGAAGATTTACATAGCAAACTTTTTTATAATTAATTGTAGTTATATTTTATTTTGTAATCACATGTATTCAATTAACATAATTTTTATAGCACATTTGTTCTTATTACAATATTATTTGCTCATTTTAACTAATCAGTAAATTAAGTATGCACCAAAAGATATTTGTATTTACATATTTTTAATGTGTGATTACTCCTATTAAATATTACTACATAGGAACTTGGTATTTTCTACCACATGTACATATTTACACATTTTCAATACATCTTGAGAGTTGTGTAATCAATTAATCAGATTTTTGTTCTGAATGCATGCTAACTACTATATAATAATACTCAAAGATGACTTTTCATTTTTAGCAAGTGCATTTTGGCGGGATCTTACCTCTTTTAGACTACCTAGCTTTTATATATATATAGATATTGTCCGTGAAGTTGACTTTCAGGATCCCAATATTAAAATAAATTATAAAACTTATGATTGAGAATTCGAAGATAAAATAAAACTTAGGCAAACTACCCAAATAGTCCATGTACTTTTTGAGTTTCTTGATTTTCGTCTTTGAACTTGATTTTTTGAAAATTTTCCCCATGTACTCAATTTTTTTCGTAGGATTAGTCTTTCCGTTCAATTCTATTAATTTTTTACCGTTAAGTCCAATCATGTGCATATCATGTGATTTATTTTGAAAGGTATTTTTGTCCATACAACTTTTTTTTTCAAATTAACCAAATTACATATATTTAGTTTATGATTTGAACTTATGTAAAAGGTATTTTGATAATTATAAAACTAAGGGATAAGTGTACCATTAGTCCCTGAACTTTGGCCAAGCACACCATTAGTCCCCAACCTTTCAAAAGTTTCACCACTGACCAAAGTAGGGCTTTTTGGCTCATCGGTGGTCCCTAACCCTTCACGCTGTTTATTATCACCGTTAATGATCAATTGTGCAGCTCACGTGAGGGCTTTAGCGTCTTTTCCACGGGTAGTTCTTGAAGTCAACATTTCCCCAACGCCTTTCATCCATTAGAGACTAGAAACGGCGGAAGTTCTTCGAATTTGACATTGATGGCCGGATCCGATCGCTCGGGTTGTTCAAACACCCCTTAACCTGACCAACTCATATATTCAATCACCCCAATTAACTCCAGTACAAGTTCGTCTTAAAGATCCAAGGAAAACTCAGATGAAAGTGCTCGAGGATCGTGTAATGGACCAATCAGCATTTAAAAATTCCTTTGGTGTTGATGGAACATGATGTTATCACAATCATCCTCTTGAAAACACTACAGTGGTTAGTTATCATCATCAGGATATAAATTTGGTAGAATCAAACCAGATCCGTGACATGCTTCCCACAATCGTGGTGCGGGTAGAAGAATTGGTCTCCATTTCGTCATGGAAAGCGTAGAAATGGAGTATATGCTTAATGATCCACCAATTCATTTCAAGTTCCTCACGTGAATGGGCAATGCAACGTGAGATACAATGGATGAGAAACTCCAGTGGCTATGAAAGAGAACCACCCTACTTTACGCAAATCGTGTTGATTTAACTCCTTTTCGATATGAAATTCGATTCGAGTTTAAACACGCACATAAATGATCGCTTGTATTGAAGAGATCTGAGCGAAGCGATGATAAGAATGTTGAAGAGTTCTGAGCAAAGCGTCTTTGATAGATGCAGCGGTGGATTTGAAGAATCCGAACTTCGTCGGCGATCCTTTGGTGGTGTCGATAGTAAGTGAGGTGATGGAAGCAAATAAAGGACTGCGGCGGCGGATGAAAGGGTGGGATTTGAACAAACCATCAGTGAATTTCCTTCAAAGTGGCACACAACAATAACCAGAGATGGCGAGCTTGATCGGGCTTCACAAATGGTGGATTTGAACACTGATTGATGGTGGAATCAAGGACTAGGCCTCGAATTGGAAGGCGTCTGCCAATAGCCTGAGACGTAGTTGAAGGTAGATGAAGGAGGGATCGAAATACGGGTGATGGCGACATTCTGTTGAGAGGCGGAAGAGCTGGAAGATGGCGGCTGGCTGGAAGAGGAAGCTAGACAGGGGGTGAAGAACACGCAGGAGTGCGTCGGCGATGGTCAGAAGGCACCGCCATGGCGGAAATGTCGGTGCTTTTCGAGACCCGACGATGTGGATGAAGGAAGAGAGTTTGCTGGAGTTTGGAGATGGGTTGATGTTACCGGACTGGCGGATGACAGCTGTGCTTGGCAGGAGCGCACTGGAGTAGGGCGGCTATTTGGAAAAGACATAAATGCCCTCACGTGAGCTGCACAATTGATCATTAACGGTGATAATAAACGGCGTGAAGGGTTAGGGACCACCGATGAGCCAAAAAGCCCTACTTTGGTCAGTGGTGAAACTTTTGAAAGGTTGGGGACTAATGATGTGCTTGGCCAAAGTTCAGGGACTAATGGTACACTTATCCCTAAAACTAAACATGAGGATATTGTTGTATTTAACAAAATCTAATTTTACACCCTTTTCTTCCTCATTCCAATCCCCTTCCTTTGCATTCAACCATGGCTGCCACCACCCATCAACCATGGCCAACACTACTTATTGAGCAAACTCTCTTTTTTTATACGCATCTGTGCATTTCATACATAATTTCTCTCATTTCTTCATTAACCCAAACAGTGAGCCATAATTTCTATCATTTCTTCATTCGGCTCCTTAAAGCGGGACATGTAGAACAAAACAATAGTTGGTGCTGTCATCGAATGGAATGTTCTCGATTTCGTCGGAGATTTTGTTTTGGGATTTTTTTCCCCCGGAATCTGAGTTTCTAATTTCTGGTTGTAATTTTTGGATTTTATAAACCTGCAGAGACAAAATCTGGATTTTGTAATTTTTGCGGCAGATTTGACACAATCTGGTTTTTTTTAACAGATGGGGGCTGAAGATGGAAAATTGCAGAAATTTTTTTTTTGACTTTGTACTTAGTTAAAGGTGTTGGGTTTCTTCATTTTTAACAAAAATCGGAGATGTAGATATAGATAGATGACATTTCTATTCATGGGGGTTAATAGTTGACAAAATGAAGATGGATTGTTTGATTATTTCTAAAAAAAAATCTACCCATCTCTCTTCCTCTCCCACTCACACGCAAACACATAACGTTGGGGGCTATCCCCCTCAAATTTGCAGACACCCAATTTGCTCTAATTTTCTTTCTATTTTTGTTTGTTTTCTCTTTTATTCGTATTGACAATTTGATTGGTTTTACACGGCGATAGAATTTATCTTCAATACTTTTTGATTCATATCTTCGTTTAAATTAGTTAGACAGAAGGAATGGATTTGGGATGAGTTGGAAGTGGCAAAAGAGGAAGGAGTAGAGAGAGAATGATAAACCCAACAATAATTTAGGAACCTTCACAATTTGGAATGGATAGAATTCCATCGAATATGAAAACAAAGATGACGGCAACAGGGAGCAGGGATGGAGATAGAATGGAGTCTTGGTGGGTCAGCGAGGTTGGTCCCTGAACTTTTTAAAGTGGTTTGATGATTTTAACTAGAGGTGGCAATTTCTTTCATTCGTCTGGCCGATAAATAATGAGTACAAGACATCTAAAATTTTAAGTGGGCTTGATTATGATAAAATGAAATGAACACCCATACTAAAACTCATTAACTTTCTCTTCTAATTTTGTTTTATTAATTACATACATAATTATAAAATACTTAAGATTAATAATGACATTTAACATAATTAATATATTTATATTGTACACCCACTCTTCCAACCACCCACACCACACACACACACACACACACACATATATATATATATATATATATATATATATATATATATATATATATATATATATATACCCGCCCTTCCAACCGCCACCCCATCCCAAAATTGCAAAGCAAAACATGGAATGTTATTCTATGACTCTGTGCAGTAAATGAAACACAACATCACTCCCAAATTGTTCAATTTTATAACTCAGTAAATATCCGTCCCTCTTACACTATAAATGGATTCATAGCGGTTTGTGAAATGCAACATGCGACATTCTTATTTTCGAACCTTCTCATATAGATTTGTACATGTGGCTTAGTTAGCTTGTTCAGTTTTTTGTCAGGTTTCCACTCGTGTGTTTGTCTATTGGGCTTCAGTGAAATTAAAAATCTAACCACAAAATTGAAGATTGAATTGATGATTACAACAACAAAAATACATTTTTACATACTAATACATAAAACTATTAGTAAAAATTAAAATGCAATTTCGAAGAAAAGTTATTTTCTTCACAAACTACTACTTCCGTTCTTAGTTCATTTGTCACATTTTATTAGATCTCTATCATTTTCCTTTTATTAGTGTCATATGTGTTAAAGAGAAGAGAACATAGAACTCTAATACTAACTACTCTATCTGTTCCACCTAAACGTCCATGTTTGAAAAATTAATTAATAAGAAGTTATATTAATATAATTGGAGTTAGTATTAATTACAAAAATATATTATAGCACAAGCAATATGTCGGCTTTTTCTAATTATTGTGGTTTTAATTATATATATATATGGTTAGTTGTAACTTTGGATAATTTTTTGTAAAAAAAATTATTTTTTTGTAATTTTTATATTTATTTGATAAGTGCATGTTAATGAGTAAATGGGCGCCCATACCAATTTAGTGCCCGCCCATATATGCCCATACTATTAAATGGGCACTTACTTGCCCGCCCATTTGTGTCCGCCGCCCATTTAGGCCCGCCCACGCCCGCCCATACCCGCCCATTTGCCACCTCTAATTTTAACCATGGCTAAAGTCACGTGACACTAGGCCTGGCAATTGGGTGGGTTGAGTTGGGTTGAAATGGGTAATGAGTTGAAACAAGTCGAAACTTATTAGAACCCAAATGTTAAATGATTTGAAATGGGTTGGGTTGGAATGAGTCGGGTTGAAACGGGTAACGGGTTAAAGCGGGTCGACCCGTCTCAACCCAAAAAAAATCCCCCTAAAAACATAAATTTATTTATAACATAAAAAGGAAGTGGTCGAAGTGGGTAATGGGTCCGACCCGCTTTAACCCGACCCGACCAAACCCGTTAATATTATTAGGTTGAAACGGGTTACCCACTTCAACCCAAAAATATTAATGGGTTGGGTTGGATTAGGTAATTAGTGGGTTGGGTTGGATGGGTTAATGGGTAATAGGTTACAATTGTCAGGCCTACGTGACACACACGTGAGAAAATTTAACTGATGGAATTGGATGGAAGGATTAATTGTATGAAAAATTTTAGTTCAAGAACCAATTGCAAGCAACTGGGATCAAAAACAAGAAACCCCAAAAAGTACATGAACTATTTGGGAGAATAGTATTTGTATATTAGTTCAGCTTCTAACATACAATCTCAAGATTAAAGAAGTGACTTGAACCATGTATAAACTGGGAATGTGTTTCTAGCTTTTTCTGCACATTTGATGTATGTTACAAAACACAAACATCTATCTCCTTGCTTGATAGGATAAACTCACTAGTCAATAAACCTAGCTATTCAGAGTCCTTTGGAGGTGCAGAGTCAATATAACCCCAGAAATTTTGCAAAGGAAACTTGGTTTAGGTTATATAAGTTATTATGCATTGGCAGTATGTTGCTGACCAGATTCTTGCCATACTTATATGCTAGTGTTGATACGTCTGCAGTTTGCCCAGCAAGAAGTGCAATAGCCTTGCAGAGTCTTAATTATTTTTTCCTCGATAAAAAATGAGTTTGTCGGCAAGTCAAAGTTTCATGAACAAAACATACAGGTACTTGTTCTAATTTCTGAATCTTTTATTCGAGCCAACAACTACCGGTGACAAAGAAGCTTTACATTAGCATTGTAGAAAGAAAAAAAAACAGCTTTTCAAAAAAGGTAGAGTGATGGTGTCAATAGAAACTCCATCATTCATAGTTTGAAAGGAAATAAGAAGATGACAATAACAGTGACGATAGTTGCTAATCAAGGAAGAAACGTTATGGAAAACCAATTTTGGCATCACTAAACTAAATACACAGTTACTCACAGAAGGTAAGGCCATGGCTTCTGTTTTCCCTTTTGAAAGTACCTGTATTGCTATCTTCCAAATTAGCAAACATGCTGGAAACACTAATTCAAAGGCAGATCATACATACTAGTAAATACTCAGGGATTGCCCTAAAACTTATGATAGAGAATTTGAACTGAAAAAAGAAAAATAAAAATAAAAGTAAAGAGTATGTGTGGAGGGAGTCAAATATAGAGGTGATGGTTGAGACTTGAGACATCATCATAACAATTCACTATAGTTGACATTTATTTTGTCCATCCCAAAAAGAGATATTAGTGGTTTCAAAATTTATCAAAAACGAAGCAAGAATATTAGAATACCCTAGGAATTTATCATCGCCCGAAAAACTAAAAATCAACTATTAAATATTAATTGGTTGGTTGTTTTTAATGAAGATTTGAAACACGACAATTAAATAGAAACGAAAAGAAGCTTACAGTATTCATATGACGACATAGATACTGACTTCTATGCAAATAAGTGGTATTGTAATAGCTTTCAATGACAATAATCACAAGATGATACATATCCATACGCATTATAATTTTATTCTCACAACCTGAGATTTAAAAAAAAAAAAATTTCTCCCTTCTTTCCAAAATAAATGACATTATAGGATTTCCAGTAAATAATATATACATTTTGTCAAAATTGTCCTTATTAATTACTCTCTAATTAAAGTGTTGCTCAAACTTTGAAAAAAATAATCATGCAACTAATCAACAATAATTACATTTAAATAAGGGTAGATAAGTCTTTTTTATAAGCTTCCTTAATTTGTGTGTAAATTTCTAAAATGTCATATATTTTAGGACGAGAAAGTATATATTAAATTCAGTTTTGCTACCGTCACAAAATGAATGTTCATTTTTCTATAAATTACTAAATATGATTGTTGAAAGGATTAAACCGAGGAAATGATCATCGGCACGATAGTGGGCCCTACTTAGAAAGCCATTAGTAACAAGTCAGAAACATAGGTCCCCGAGATAACGCAAGTTTGATTATTGCCGAGTAATAGACAACCCACGGCCTCCAACAGCTTTGGCCTCGGCTGGCCAGAGTGACCTCTGATGCCCTCGGCCCCAGGCATTAGAGTGATTCCCACCACCCTCAGCCTCGTCGCTGAATCGGTCCCTAGTATCCTCGACCTCGGCAGTAATAAACACTTTATCGCAAAGACCGCTCGACCTCGGCGTGGGATCAATCATCACCTGGCCTGACAAAAACTGCTTCCCTAGGCCCGAGAAAACCGCTACACGCAAGCACCAACTCCCTGACAAGCGTACATCCCACTTATTTATGACAAAGACCATCAACGCATTTAATGATTGCCGCTATGTGTTCCCCAATGACCAACCGCCACGTCAACAAGAATATCATGTATAAATAGAGGATGCACATTTATTGTAAAAGGAGGAAAAATCTGAGATATCACTACTCTCTTATCACAACCCTTATCAAGCAAATATCACGGCACATTTATTACCCATTTTTCCCACCGAAAATCTTACTCTCGCATCGGAGGGTTCTAGTCGGGCCGCCCCGACTCCTTAACGGTGTTTGTTGTTTACTTTGTGCAGGTTAACCAAGAAAGACGAACGAGTGAACGCCACCTCATCCTTGCCTCCTACGTGGACAACAAGACAAGGTCACCACGAAAATAATGTGATCAGTTTGGTTCCGTTGCCGGGAAACGACTTTCTCAGTCACAGCGTCCACAAACGAGAAAGGATGGTGAGATCAAAAAAGCAAGCCTCTAAAAATGTCACCCCCGCTGCATCCACCCGCCCAGAAAAAGAACTAGCCGAGCACAATGAGGGAAGGGACGCGAGGGGCCCTGGTCTCTCAACGAGGCAGGACTCCGGCGCCTCGGTAACCGGAGTGTCGGCAAGGGACTAACGAAGACTCGCTCTGGCCAAACGGCTCTAACAACAAAAAATAGAGGAGGCCGACGACGACCCCGAGATGGACGATTCACTGAAGCCGAGTCTTCCAGAGCCAACGAAGAGGAACGACCTCACGGCAAAACGAATAAGCCTACGGTCCAGGAAGAGGCGGATAGGAATACGCGTATTGGGAACACCAAAGAACCCTGTACACAAAGATACAGGAGGCCGAGACCAAAATGTATGAGCTACGGCAAAAAACCCGGATCCTAGAGCCCGAGCCCATAATAAACGTGCAAAGCACCCCCGCGCGCTCCAACTCAATCTGGCAAAGGGTGGGAGCTGAGAAACCCAAAAGAGCGAAGTTCACCACAAATGTCAAGTCAAGGCTCGGCGGATCGGACGGCGAGGGATCTGGGCGAGCGCCTCATTCCCTAAGGTTCCCCCACACATATAACCCGGCTCACATGCAGGAAGGAGAGTCCGCAACCCTACGCCCAGTCTTCAACCAACAAAGCTCCCTCCAGATCCCGACATCCGGCTCAAACTCGCAAAAGAGCCTCGCTTGGGATTCCCAATAAGAAACACGGCCGAGGAAGAGGTCGAAGTACCTCAGGCAGACAAAGGAGGCAACGGCATCCCCACACAAGTCGTAGGCTCGGCACAGGGAGACAGACCAATGACGGATGCCGAGATAAGGGCATGGATGGAGAAACTAGAAACTCGGCAGAGCACAGGAACAAACACGGTCATCAAAAAAATAGGAGGGTCGTTCATTAAACAGATAAGAGAAGTGGAGGTGCCCTCGAAAGTGAAGATTCCATACTTCGAAGACTACACCGATAGCACAACAAATTTCTAGACCATGTGTCGTGGTTCGAATTAAAATGATCATAGTGACCGGACTTGACGATATATGGTGCTTAGTATTTGCGGGAACCCCAGAAGCGAGCCCAACAAAGGGTACAATGGGCTAGCCCATGACTCTATCACCCGTTGGGATGACTTGAGGGGCCTTTCTCAAAGTTCGCCTCGGCAGTGCCCTCCAAAAGTGAGATGCATGAAGTGAAACAAGAAAGTGGAGAGACTGTGCTCTCATACATGACCCGCTTCAAAGAGGTCCTGGACCAAATCCCCGATATTCCCGACACCTCCGTAAGGATGTGCTTCGGAGCAAGCCTGATGCGAGGGAACTGCCGAACAGAGCTCCTCATGAGACCAAGGGACACGATTGGCGAGATGTTCTGCCCAACAAAGGGTGGCTCTCTAGACGAGCAACCCTCCACAAAGAACAAGCTCACGGCGAGCGCCCACATCCCTCCAGCACGGCTAATACTACCGACTGCCGACGCCGCCACGGATTTAAACTACAAGGAAAAGAACGGGGAGAGCTCGGCAAGATGATGCCCACCCAAGAAAAAAGGAGAGAGGAGGAAAAGGCGCCAAATTCACCGGGAAATTAGGGGCCCGAGACGAGACAACGAGTTGGAGGACTTCACCCCCCTCAATGCATCGAGGGAGCACATCATGGATGTTTTCTTAACAGAGAACATGATACGACCCTCTTTTCCCATGAAATCACCCCTCGATACCCGAAACCCCAGAAAAAAGATGCAACTTCCACAACGAGATCGGCCACGTCACGGAAGAATGCATACAGCTCAAAAGAGCGATACAGAGGGTTATAAACGAGGGAGATCAGAGGTTCGTGGCAAGAGAGGCCAACATCGTGCCCCGGACCGAGGGCCTCAGGCGACAAATGCATACCCGACAATAGGCCAGTGGTGAATATCATTCGAGAAGAAACTCAAAGTATCACGCTTGAAGAATGCAATCAACCGCTGAGCAACTCTAGAAAGCGCCATGGAAGGGATGATCGAGCATGAAATGGTTTTTAGGGACACCGAGCTGGCAGTTAACTCATATGCTTGGCAAAACCCACTGACCCTGCAAGTTGGTATACACAACAGCCTGGTCAAACGGGTCTTGATAGATACAGGTGCTGGAAGGGATGTGATGTACTACAAGTGCTTTCTGGCACTAGGACTCGGCGATACCCACCTCACTCCAAGCAGAATCCAACTGGAAGGGTTCACAGGCCACAAGGTCACGGAAAAAGGAACCGTGGCCCTCAAAGTCAACCTCGGAGAAGGAGATGCCGCCAGAAGCGAGGAAGTCACTTTCCTAATCCTCGATCTCCCCTCCCCGTACAACGCCATCCTCGGCGCACTGCCTCGAGCCAAATTCTGAATGGTCACATCAATGGCCCATCAGAGGGTCAAGTACATGACCTCGTTCGAGTATGGGGTCCTCAAAATGACGCCGCACTACCCCTCGGAATACATCATCAACGAAAGGAGAAAGGCGGAGAAAAGAGATTGAAAAGTGCCGAGGAGGCCGAGGGAAAAGAGGATGAACAAGTTGTCAAAAGCGAGCCCGGAGGCTCGACGAGAAAGCTCTACCCCGAGTAGCAATCAAAAGGGCATCGAGGTAGCTGGCCCATGTCAAGAAAAAAGGAACGTCGGGCGAGACCGAAAAAGATCAAATCGACGGCCTCGGACGTGCACGAGACCATCCAGCCTTACGACCCCGTGGAGGACATAGAAGAAATCATCATAAACTTCAACTACCCAGACCAAAAAATCAAGGTGGGAATGGAAATAGCGGGCGAAGAGAAAAGAGCTATCATCGAGTTCTTGAGAAACAACACGGACGTCTTCGCTTGGAGAGCTGAGGATATGGAGGGAATTGCCAAGGAAGTAGCAGTTCATCAATTAAGCATTGATCCAGCATTTGTACCCATCCAGCAAAAGCCGAGGTATTTCTTTCCTAAAAAACAAGATGCAATTAAGGAGGAAATAGCCAAAGCGCTACGGGCGAGATCATAAGAGAAATCCACTACCCCAGCGTGGATCGCAAATGTTGTGATGGTAAAGAAGAAAAATGGAAAATGGAGGATGTGTGTCGACTTCACCAACTTAAGCGAAGCATGCCCAGGCGGTACCCATTGCCGGGATAGATCAAGTGGTGGAGCTCTATCTCGGGCTACAAAATTTTAAAGCCGAAGGCGCCTACTCAGGCTACCACCAAATCAGGATGTGGAAAGAAGATCAAGGGAACACGGCTTTTCGAGCGGCAGGAGCGCTCTACTGCTATAACATGATGCCGTTCGGCCTAAGGAATGTAGGGGCCACCTACCAGTGGATGGTAAACAAAGTTTTTGGGGACCAGTTAGGGAGGAATGTGGAGGCGTACATAGACGATATGGTGATTAAGACCATGGAAACGGGCCACATCGATGACCTCGAAACTTTGCAAACCTCGCAAGAACAAGATGAAGCTCAATCCCAAATGCTCTAACGGCGAAATTTTGGATACATGGTGAGCAGCGTGGAATTGAGGCAAATCAGAAAAAATTAAAGCCTTGCGAGAGATGAAGGTCCCATATGCATCGAACAAGTGCAGCAGTGAATGGAAGTTGCATGTAGTCTTCGAGGGAGTAGTGTCGATCATGCCACGAAATGGGTTACCCACTTGGAGATCACGTGAGTAGACCGGTCTTTGAGATCTTGTTGCGTGGGAAATATGCCTTGTGTTACTGGGGGGTGAGTGATCAATTGCTGCCGGAATCAATTGAGAAAAAATTGTGACCTGTGATCAACAAGGAGAAAAACACCATGAGGGAGTTGGGGGTGATACCAACTCAAAACCCTGGCGTGAGTAAGAAATCAATCTTGAAAGGTGGCTTCTAGAGTATCAGCGAGAACCACGATGCTTGTGCTAAGCGCGAGGGGTGTGAGTGTGTGTGTGTGTGGAGAAGAAAGAGAATCTAACCTTGACCACTTGCTGCGGGGTGTTTATATCTGAGGCTTGCCTTGGGAGGCAAGGTCGATAAGAACAACGTTAGGGACAAGGCGGGGGTTCCCGGCTTAATTAGTGCAAAGGTGTGGGTCGTCGGTCCTTGGGCGTGATGGGAGTTGGACGATTATAATTGGCTGCCGTCTTGTGGTCCCTTATGCACTACCGGGGTGTTAGTGAGTGGCGCACGTCTCGGACCAATGGGGGTGATTCCACGTGTGAGATAGTATTCGGAGTTCTCGGGACGGCCACAAGCTCGGAAGTTCAAGCATATGGTACGATTGACCACTTGAGAAGGTCCTATGACTAGGCTCTCCAAGTCTTCGATTGACTCTGGGGAGACGAGGGTCAAAGTGGACCTGAATAAGTCCTCGGATTGTCGATGTTGTCGCTTGATTGGGACGGGGACCCTTGACGAATGGGATAGGATTGGTAGGGTCCCTTCGGTGTCAACTCTTAGGCAGAGGAGAAGTGAGACTTGTATGGGATGAGGACTCGTACCCGATAAAACATTTTCAGGGGATGTCATTAAGCCATCTTGGCATTCCTTACGTAGCTCTATGGATTTAGTTGATGCATCTGTCTAAGTGATGTTTTGGCCATTTACTAATGTATCATATATGGCCGGTATTTCTCAATTGCGATGTTGTAACTCTGTTTTGTGTCATTGGAGAGTTGTCTTCTCTTCATTGCAATTTTTTTTCCTCTATGTGCCATTATTGTTTTCTGAACTCATTACTTGTTTGGGTTTCTGATATTAACCCAAAAGTTGCAAGTGATTTCTTAAGTTTTCTTTTATTTTCTGCATGTAGACCCCATTAATATATTTTAGTTTCCCTGTGCAATATTTGAATGTACCGTGTATTTACAGGTACTCTAAAGCACATTATGTACATTATTAATTTAAATGTCACTTATGAAAAAATATATTAATTTAAATGTCTCTGAAGCACCTATGTATCGATATTTAGTTTTTTATGCTTTCTTCTGTGGCCTAATATTATCTTAGATACATGCCGATTACCATATTTACGTATGTCATGATTTTATATTGAACTTGTCATTATCACATAATTTCTCAACGTTCACGACTTCCACTGCTTGGATTTCATGATTAAAATAGTTTTTTTCTTTCCCTGGCATAGTGGGGAGATTTGCTCTTCTAATTTGCTGTTTCAATGTTTCCATTTGTAATGTTTGTCCTTGTTTGATCTTTTTTTCTTGCCCTCTTCGTACTTTCAATCTTTCTTTCTATTGATATAATCTCTTTCCTTGTAAAATAACATTGTTTTTGGTTAAATTATTTGATCTTGTTTTGAGTAAGTATGTATATATATATATATATATATATATATATATATATATATATATATATATATATATATATATATATATATATATATATATATATATACTTGCATCAAAGGTTATGATTGCATATATTTTTTTGATAAGTAAAGTAAGATATATATTGAAACAAAAGCGGCAAAGAAGGAGCATGACATATGTACACAAAGGACAACTCCGGACATTACTGATTACACAAATTCACTGCAAAAGTCGACAAGCGAGTTGACCTCGGACCTAACACCATCATTACACCAATGAAAGCGGCGGTAGAAGAAGACAATTCTTCGGCATTGACGAGAGCCTTTCTTCATTCTCAAAGCGCTCTCCTTTTACACATGTAAAACCACTCTTATCACCTTACCCCATGGCCGAAGATTATCCCACGTAAGAATAGCTCCATTCACTGCTTCCCAAATGAAAAAAAGAAATAAAAATTCTAGCTGGAGCTTCGATTTCCAAATAGCTTTCGAGGAAACCGGCCCTTTCTTGATAGGCGAGCAGTGATATGATTTAGCGAGAACCTTTTGTTCTTATTCCTTTCCCAAGCGGCCTTATCATCACTACACAAATCCTGGCACGCCCGAGAATATAACTCGAGAAAATGTAGGAAACTCTTTACTTCCCAATCACGGAAGTGCCTTCTAAAGCGGATTCCGGCTTATCGTACCTTACGCCGCGATGTAATGGCACTTATGTTGATTTCTTTATCTATCGCAATATTGATGAGTAGGAAAAGCCCTCCACAACTCCAAATCTCCACACCCATCCAACCAAAATCTAAGCTGCACAACCTTTACCTACTACAAAGGAGATGTTTCTAGCAAAAGCATCCCACCCTTTCAGTTCCTTTCCAAACCCCACCCCATAAGACATGGAAACTTCCTTTGGGAACCAAAGATGGTTTCCTTCCCCATTCTTCTTGACCCGAGTCTCCTCCAAAATGCATCCTTTTCGTCCAAATATTTCCACAACCATTTACCCAAGGCTCTATTAAAAACATTGAGGTTCTTAACCCAGGCCACCATTCCGATACTAGAACAAACTTTGGACCAATTTACTAGATGATACTTCTGATCACCATCGAACCTTCCCATACGAAATCCCTCTCTTGCTTCTCCAATCTTCGACTAACTGTTTTCGGGATGACGAACAGGGACATAAAGTAAGTAGGCATCGGAGACAACGTGCTTTTAATGGGAGTGAGACGGCCTGCCCTTGGCAAACACTGTTTTCCATCATGCCAAGCGATGCTTTGAAATCTTTCAATTACCGGAACCCACATATTTAAACTCTTAAAAGAAGAACCTAATGGCAGCCCCAAATATGTAGAAGGGAGGGATGTCACCTTACAGCTAAAGAAGGAAGCCAAATCCCCAATGTTTTCTACATTCCCCCATTGGAATAATTTCAGACTTTGAAGTATTAACTTTAAGCCCCCGAGACAGCCTGAAAAAAAGTAAGACCATCCGTAAATAGCCTAGCCGATACTCCTTCGCTTCACAAAACACAAGGGAATCATCTGTGAATAATAGATGCGACACCGAGACAAGGACTCTATCACTTCCTACTACGAAGCCACTAATGATTCCCTCTGCTATTGCTTTATCCATCATTAAGCTTAGGGGTGGCAAATCGGTGGCCGTTATCGGGCCGACACGATAACAGCACGACACAATAAGCACGAACACAACACGATAAGCTTATCATGTCTAATATTAAAACACGAGCACGACACGATAAAAACACGAAAAGCATGACACGACACGATATGCCCGATAAGCAAAAAAATATGATTTATTTAGTCAGGCCCGTTAAGCACGTTAAGCCCAATAAACATTATAAAATATATAATTTTGATTTTTTAATATATATTTTGAAAATTTATCAATATAAATAGTCAAGTAGTGTAAAAGTTATAAATGTTCAAAGGATAAAACTATGAAATAATCATGAAAATAGTTCGAAAGAAGTGAACAACCCAAGTAATTTTTTAAAATATATTTTAAAAACATATATATTTAGTTATCGTGTCTTACCGTGCTTATCAAGTCACCGATAATAACTCATTTTTTATTGTGTCTTATCGTGTTGGCTCTATAACGGCCCGAACCCGATATGTCCAAGCCCAAACCCTATAATTTCCTGTCGTGTTCGTGTCTGTCAATCGTGTCGTGCCTCAAATTGCCACCTCTAATT
>JABEVN020003512.1:0-17922 GCA_013146195.2 Codonopsis lanceolata | reverse complement strand
CCAGAAGTATGTTGCAGATTTTAATTTCCAGTCTGTAACAGAAAATCAGAATCTGTAATCTGTAGTAAACAGGTTTAATCTATGGCCTGAATCTGAGACAGATTATTGAAGAACCAAGATGTGAAAAAGTCCAACAAACAGATTAAAATCTGTTTTGAATCTGTAACATGCAGTTTCTGAATTTAGTACAATCTTAGTTCTTTTCTCAAAGATGATATTCACCTAATTAATAGCAGAACCTGTACTAAGTAGTAGAATGGCTTAAATGAATCATGAATTGATTTAGTAACTAGCAAGTATTGAAATTTGAGGAAAAGCACGTTAAAGAATACTGAAGTATATGAAATAAAAAAGCATAACTTCAAACACATGAATCATATCAACCCATTGAGCAATTAAAGTTGAAGCCAGGATATTGTCTGTTATCAATGTAATAGGTCTCCGTCGATGGGAAATCCAACCCCAAGCTCATTTATCAGTTGGATATACACATTTTGAAACAAGATTGCATGATAAGGCAGAATCCTACAGCTAGCATCCTCGAGAAATAATATAATTGTCCTCCCCCTTATGAAATAATAACAGCAATCTATTATCTCTAAGAAGGGCAAACTAACTCTTCCCAGCCCCCAGAACCTACAGTTTTTTTTGTTGAGGGAGGAGGGGGGGTAAGAAGTAGTAATTCCATTGTTGTTAAGTACTTGTGTATAACTAATACTACCAATTGGCCAGTGGTCAAGTACCGGTCAAGTGGTACTGAGGGTAGCGCTCAGGGCTTCGGGACAAGTTCAATTACTGTGTCTGTAGCCTTCGAACCCAAAAAATTATAAAATAATATTGAGTTTAAAAATTATTAACATACGCCACATAGAACAAAAATATGATAACCAACAAACACTCAACAACCATTTCCTCTCCATAGTTGGTATTCGTATAACAGCATGAAGTTCAATAATCGTGAGCAAAGCATGGATACTTTTGTCAAGTTCCATGGCGGCTCATCGAGCTCTCCACAACATTTCCTAATCCTGAATCAACAACCGCAATGTCGTTTTCTTCTACATAACACTAACTCTTCATTCTTCTCTTCACGATGGAAGTGGTTCTTTAAATAATTTTTAGTTGAAAGTATGGTTGTATATTGGATATATGCGTGGATGGACAAATAATGCTTGTCTTTCCTTGTCATTTTCTGTTTTGTCGACCTAGGTCTAAGATATGATGTAAACTATGAACTAATTAAGAGCTTAGTTTACTTAATTTTTTTGTTAATTACCCACTGCACCTCACCCCCGGTAGGCGATGGATTCAATGGTTCTTTGATATGAGAAAGATCCGCTCGCTCATACTGACCAAATGCATCAACCCAAGTTGTGGCATCGAAACATATACATTTCTTCGAGCAGCATAATCTTCCTAAAATGTTAAAAAGTAATATTATAACTAACTTTTCAACTTTAGTTTTAAATAATATAAAGAGCATTGACATCAAAGATACATCTTTCAATAGAAACACAATATAAAAATTAAATGCTCAAAGTAAACTCAGTAAAAGATCAAGTATCGAAAATAAACTCACAAAGATGAAAATGTCCGGCAATTCAAATTCCATTGCACCAAAAAACAAACTTCTGATCAGGATCATGCGAAGGTTGATTACGAACAAACATAAAAAGCAAGGGTGAAGAATAAGGAGATTGAGCAAAGAGTGCCACCAACATCCATAGATAATTTAAGGCAGAAAGAAGAAAAAACAATTACATAATCAGATCTAGGGGGATTAGTAACAATAGAACACACATGATTTAGTGTATGTCAAAGAGTTTGCTTTGGAATGAATATGTAAAATACAAAATTATAATTAAAAAAATTGTAGGGCATGTTGTTGCAGTGTTCACACTTCACACAAAATTTGATAAAGAACTGAATTATCATAATCTCATTTTCGAACAAGAGATCCATAAAACTGTAGGGATTGATGACAAAGTAGATCTCTATAAACAACAATATCTTGATTTTGAAAATTTGAACAAGGGTGATCCAGTAAAAAAGGACAATGCACTACTCTAATCAATGCTTTCACATTTTGTAGAGCTACTCAAGAGTATCAATAACTAAACAAACAGAGCAAACTATGTTCATAAAACAGATCAAATCAACAATTACTAGCTATACACAAATTGCCCCATTTTTTATGCACTACAAACCAAAATATGCAATCTAATCTGGAGAGGGTTTCGCTTTCAACTTTCGATTGAGAGTAATCAAACGTTTCTAATGAATGGTATAAGTTGATCTAATGATAATTGATTCTAATGATAACAGAGAAAGGGAATGACAAATTTTGAGTCTTTAAGTATGGGGCAGGATTAGCAAGTAATCAAATGTTTATAGTTTTAGTTCAGCTTTTCCTGTTTCAAAAGAACAACAGAGAAATACAGAGAAGAAGATGAAAAAACTTTCTAGGCATTACATAGGAATGGGCAGAACGTGCCATAAAAAAGGCATAACATAAACAATGAACCAAAGTACATCTGATCAAACACAAGCAATTCAAGACCAGAAAAATACATTCAAAAAGGACAAAAACATTACAGAAAATAAATTAGCAGATGAAAAACTCCAAGTTATTAGGAAAAAAAAATCAACTTCCATACAAGAACCATCTTAGCAGATGAAACTCCAAGTTACAAACAAACATTTTCCCAAGTTCGTTTGGTTTATCCATTAACCATTTAGCCAACAGCAGGACTGACACCTTATTTCTTATTGGCATGGCAACAATTTAGAAATTTAATGTTTTCCTAGTGCTTCCAATCCTTTGAACCATGCTCCAAATAGTTGTTGATCTGGTCAATTCTTGCTTTGTGGGATGTGGATTTTGTTGGGTCTTATTGTCAAATAAAGAGTTCACTACCCAAAGAAAATATATATTCTGCTAGATCTATCTTTCTCATGAATCAATTACTAGGGAAAAATAAATAAAAAAAACAAGTAGATAAGAACGGGAGGATAAGTATTTAGTACCCAAAGCAAGAGGCAAAAGAATCTATCAAAGGCAAAGCAAATGCACAAAATTCTTTTTTTAACACCTTCTAGACAAAAAGCAACCAAGGGAATGAAAAAAAAAAAGAAAAAAAAGATGTCTATTTTTCTACAAAGTGGGTTCACTACTCCATATTTTTTTCTCCAACTGAAAAAAGGGGGAAACTAACACTGCTAGTATTACATAATTCTACTAAAAGAATGCTTAACTAGACAAAATTAACAAAGTAAATCGATTCAGATTTTCTTTGATCTACCACCACATTTCATCTGCTAAAATTCTACATTTAGGAATACGTCCCTTCATGTTTGCATTTAGAATCGTCCATCTTTGTAGGTTGGTTCCAAAACAATTATCAGATGAGAAACATAGAATGGGTTCCACCCACAATTATAGTGTAACAAAGCAATTGCAGACTTTGTTTATAGGTTAGCCTAGAGTATGATTGACAACCTCTTATTCAAATATCAAGGACTCACAAAATATGGGAAACCATATTTAACTATACATTGACCTATGTAGTATCATAGAATTATTGCAGATTGCAAGGGGCAGGCTGGGGTTGTAAGGGTTGGAAGAGAAAGAGAAAAAAACCCCTCAAAGCCACATTAATACTTTCCTTGCCGAAGCTCAAAATGAACCTTTCTTCTTCTTGGTTTATCAAGGAGAGTGCATACAGATATAGAAGAAGCCCCTTTTAATATTTTATTATGGAATGCATGTTGAGGTACTAAGCTGCGTGAGACATCCACACATGGTTCTCCTTCTAGACATACAAGACACCAATAAGAGATAAGATTTATTTGCAATACAAGTTACATTTTTAATACCAAGTTAATTTAAATATATTGACCGAATGAGTATGTACACAAATATTGCATACTCTCATCCTTATCTATCCAAAGTCGTACGAGTCAAGTGAGGAAACATTATAAGCAATCTCTTCATCCTCATTTTCATTCACTTAACACACACATGCTCACATACATGAATATATGCAATTCACTTTAACAGTGTATAACAATTTGACAAACCAATATATACTAATTGATGGATACTTTAAGAGTAATTATTTTCATCTATACACATATTGGCAGTTATAAGAAAATGTAAGTATCAGTTTAACTAAATAAATTAGTTGGCTCCATGTCTCTCCCTCCCTCCACCAAACCTAAAAAGAAAAAGTGAAAAGTTGTTATCAAGAGGATAAGGTGAAATGCTTCAAGCATAGATTTCACTAAAATATGTACAAAGTAGGAAAACAGAAGCTATTGAACCTCTTATTCAAATAATTTAAGGCCCCATTATCCTAAATATCTACAAACAAATGGAGGAGTCATAAAAAATCCAACAATTCGTACCTCTACCAAAAAGAGAGCAAGACATCAGAGTGCAAGTACTCTAAGAATTTCCTAACTTCATTTCCTGCATTAGTTTGTACACTATATCAAAAATCATCCCTACGAGGGTGTGAGGGGGAACCACCAAGAAACTCATGTACTACTCCATTGATGCTAACCCAACCACACTCTGGATGCTTCACCCATATGGTATTTTAGCAATTCTTCCTTCTAGTGGTTCCCGATTTTCCACTTTTGTGTGTTCACATTTTCATATTTGTTTGAAACTTAACAAACAAAGTCTCATTAGGTGCCTATACAGATTATACAAGGAAGGTTGAATTCATTTTATCAATTGTCTTTCTTTCAATATCGTCCCAAACAAAGTGATTTTTCTATTTAATTCTTCATTTTTCCGCTTGCAAGAATTGAACGGTTGCTAAACAAGTTTTACAAGAAGTGAGTTTTGGATAGAGATGGGCAGAAAGAAGTCTTTGGGTCATGTCTCCAACTTATACTCCACATCTTGAATATTACTTTCCCCAAGTCTAGTGAAATAAATTGATACCCAATAGACATATTTGAAAATTTATCAAATTTCTTCTTTTTGTCATTTCATCAAACACATTGAGTGCAATTTTCAGTTATAATTTTTAATTAGTAACTTAAAGACTAAAATTAACATACAAATCCATTGTTTATTCTCAAACACCAAAAAAATTTAATAATAAGCAGAATTGCAGAAAGGAAATATGTTTTTACGTACCTTCAAAGTAGTGTGTCAGGTCAAGAATATGTATCTGTTGTACTCCAAACTATTTTCGATAACCTATAACAACCTCGAGTTCAGTTCTTCGAAGGAAATCACGAAACATAAACTAAAATTTGAAAGGAGGAGGGAGGGACTTACAATGAAGAAGAATATATTGGAACTTCTATGGCAGAGGGGCGACGGTTGCCGATGTGTTACAGTCGTAGGCGGTGGAAATTTTAGGGTTGACTCATTCCCTTGTGTGCGTTATCCATCTTCTGCGAGTGTTTAATTGGGAGAGGGGAAAATAGACTAAGGGGGAGGGGAAAATAGACTAAGCGGGGGACTTCTGTGGCAGAGGGGCGACGGCGACGGTGAATGCTGATGACTAGCGGTGGGGTTCGCTCATTCCCTGGTAGGTGAGTTCTCGATCTTCTGTGTTTTGTGAGTGTTTATTCGGGAGAGGGGAAGATAGACTAGGGGGAGGGGAAAATAGAATAAGCGGGGAAATGCCGCGCCTTTTTTTTTGGTGTGGAGTATCACAACGTTTTTTTAAAATAAACGTTGTAATACTGACTAAAATGCCACGCTTTTTTTTTTGGTGTGGGGATATCACAACATTTTTTAAAAAGAAATGTTGTAAAACCTTACTTAATTACAAAGTTTGCCAAAATCTTTAAGGTCTGATACAACGTTTGTATAATAAAACGTTGTATAAAGGATTATATGCAACGTTTATTTTAGAAACGTTGTCTAATGTATACCAATTACAACGTTTACTAAAAAACGTTGTGGTTAAAACGTTGTGATTGCTATATTTTCTTGTAGTGCGAACAACATAACTGTATGTACGTTGGGGGAAATAGGGTTGGACCATTTTTGTTATTATTATTAACTAATTGATTTTGGATAACTTGTACATGTTTAGGTTCATCCAACAAAAAAAACAAAGAAATGATGATTATGTCATAAATGTATTCCTATGGTAAGCTTCTAAAGCTTCTTGTTTGATCATATGAAAACAATGACTTACTTTTTCTTGTTGATTTTTAATCAAAATAGTAATTTTATTTGGACAGGTTTTCTAGCTGATTGTCGTGAAGATGAAGTTTTTTTTAATACTCATGTCGTAGGATTTTTTTAATTTTATTTTTAGTTTTTTTTATTAGATATAGTTTACATGGATTTGTACAAGTTTAAATTTACAAGTTAACTCTAGAAACAAGTTTTTGGTATTAATTGTTATGTATAATTTACATGGATTGTTGTAATAACATTTACAGTTTGATGTTTTTAAATTGGTTTTATATTATTGTTTATTTTGTATCTTCAGTTTTGTATTAATTGTTATATTATCAGGTACAAAAATTTATAATAATAGTATTTTTGGGTTTTTTTTCAATTTTTTTACATTATTAACGACGGAATTTTCCGCCGCTGAAATTAAAATTTAATAAATTTTTCAAAGCCTTTAGCGACGGAAAATTTCGTCGCTGAAATTCAAATTTAATTAATTTTTAAAAGCCTTTAGCGATGGAATTTTCCGTCGCTGAAATTCAAATTTAATTATTTTTTAAACGCCTTTAGCGACAGAATTTTCCATCGCTGAAATTCAAATTTAATTAATTTTTAAACGCCTTTAGCGACAGAATTTTCCGTCGTTGAAATTCAAATTTAATTAATTTTTAAACGCCTTTAGCGACGGAATTTTCCGTCGCTGAAATTCAATTTTAATTAATTTTAAATAGTCTTTAGCGACGGAAAATTCTATCGCTAAAATTCAATTTTAATTAATTTTAAAAAACCTTTAGCGACGGAAAATTTAGTCGCTGAAATTAAATTTTAATTAATTTTAAAAAACCTTTAGCGACGGAATATTCCGTCGCTGAAATTCAATTTTAATTAATTTTAAAAAGCCTTTAGCGACGAAAAATTCCGTCGCTGATAATCAGCCTTTAGCGACGGAAATTTCCGTTGCTAAAGGCTACCTTTAGCGACGGAAATCGGTCCGTCGAACATCAGCGACGACAGATCAGCGACGGACTAGCGACGGAAAAATTCCGTCGCTGGGGGCCATTAGCGACGGAATTTTGCCTTTAGCGACGGAAAATTCCGTCACTAAAGGTCATTTTTCTAGTAGTGGAGGTGGTTGAAGCTGGAATTGTTGAGGTTGTAAAGGCTTATTTCCTCCCCAAGAAAAGTTAGGATGATTCCTCCAACCAGGATTATATGTGTTTGAGTAGGGAACATTCCTTGGTCTTTTAGGGTATATATTCATAGCATTAGCCTGTTCAGCATACATAGCACTTGATGGACAAAAATTAGTAGCATGAGAATATAATCCACATAAAGCACATGCTTCTTGAATTTGCCAATTTTTAAATTGAGCTTGTGTATCTGATTTTTCTTGAATTTGGTATAGACTTCTATTTTTACCTCTAGCACTTTTCTGTTGAGAATTAATACTTAACTTCTCAAATAATTTCTCTAGTGCTTCTGGTGTCATTCTATTAATAGAACAACCAGCTGCACTATCAACCATAGTTTGTAAGCCTGACGAAAGACCATGATAAAATTGAAACACTAACACATGTTGAGCCAAATTATGATGAGGACACATAATGAGCAGATTTTTAAATCTATCCCAAGACTCATGGAATGTTTCACCTGGTTCGTTTTGAAATGACATGATTTGTTTTCTATATTCAGTGAGAGATGCATGTTTATAGTATTTGCTCATAAACAAATCATATAATTGAGCCCAAGTATAAACACTACTAGGTGTTAAGTTCATAAAGCATCGCTTTGCCGGTTCTTTTAATGCACTGGAAAAATATTTCATTTTAACTTGGTCTTCAGTCAACCCTCCTAATTAAAGGAAAAGTACTCATCATGTATTCATAATCTCTTAAGAAACTGACAGGATCTTCGTGAGGCATTCCATGAAAAGATGGTATCATGTTAAAATAATGGCCTTTTAGTTCGAAAGTCCTTACGACATCTGGTAAGACTAAACATGATGTTACTACATTTAATGAAGGTCTACTGAAATCATTAATAGTTCTTTGATTCACTACTACTTCCATATTTTTTCTTGCAGGTTCTTCTTCTCTTTGATTCATATTAACTGGATTTTCAGGATTTTGATTAATATCTTCCATTGTAGGATCAACCAGAGGATCCTCTTGATTCAATTGTTCTTGATTATCAGGCTGGGAAGCTAAATTTTCAAGATCTTCTTGATTTCTTCTAATATTATTTATATCTTGATTCAGTTTTACCAATTTGGGATTCAAAGATCTACAACCGTGCATAAAATAAATTAAAGCAATTTAAAAACAACTAACTATTAAAGTAAAATAATAATAATAATAATAATAATAATAAAATCTTTTTGTATTTTTATTTTTATAAAAACTGAAAATTAAATTAAACTAAAAATTACGCTACCAACAAACTAACTACGTGAACTAGCTTGTCCCCGGCAACGGCGCCAAAAACTTGATCGATGTCTTATTTTAAAATTTTCCTTGCAAGTGGACAAGACTATTATAGAATAGTATTGAAAGCAAGGGTCGAACCCACAGAGACAAGAGATCACGAACAATTCAATTTATTGAAAGCAAATTATTAATATAAGGGGGTTTTTATAATTATTTTATTCTAATCTACTATTATTATTTAGGTGTTTAACTAATTAGAAGTAATTACAGGTTATGAAGATCTTATGGTCGATGGCAATCTAGGATTCGAGTTTCACTTGTATCTCCTATATGTTCAATTCATAATAATTATAATTCAATTTCTTGGATTCGTTCACAAAAGATAGATATAGTCTGTTGAACTATTGGTTCAGCCTCCATCCCCGCAACATTCATCTATTCTATATCCTAAGCACAAGAACATATGGTCTATCTATCACCTAGATCATGTATGAACCTGGTCCTAACTTATTACTCTCGTGCATCGATAGGTCCAATTTATTGTGATGGTGAGCCAGTGTACGACATATGCACATTGGTCATGCAGTTATCCGCACCTCTAGGCCTTTATTATTTGCGATTACATTCATTTGTTCAAAGCGAAATAATAGAGGGATTGATAAACACCACAATCAACAAAAAATGAATGAACATAAATATGAATTAAAATATAAATTCGATAGAAGTTACTTCCCACCTCCTAGATTATAGATGATTTAGTTCATAATAGACAATGAACAACACATGGAGATGAACAAAAACATGATCGGATCTTCAATACTTGTAATTACACAATCTAGCTATGTTATACAACCTAAAATCTATCCTAAAACTATACAAAACTGTTTCCAGCCGTTTTTCTATATCCTAGGCTTTGGCAACCGATCTCTATTTATACCAGGGAGTTGTATTCCAATCATATCTCTTGTGAAAATACAACTTTATCGCGTTCTGACCACCTTGCGGTCGCAAGGTGTTGGGTACTTTGCGTCCGCAAGGTCTCCAGCATTCCGGGCTTTTGTTTTCTGACTTTCTGTCCACCTTGCGGGGGCAAGGTCTGAAACACCTTGCGACCGCAAGGTCTCTAGTTTGACATATCTTCTTTTCTTCTTCATTTGTCATCTTGGGCCCTTCTTGGAATTTGCATATAAAACCTTTGTGCTTTGCATATTTTCACTAAAAACCCTGAAACTTACAAAACTCACTGAAAACACGTATCAGTAGCCAAAAGCCTCAGGAAATAGCAAAATTTAAGTCGTAGAAGCATATGAAATCGACGTATAAAATACATCGATCAATAGGGTACAAAATTAGGGTGTCTATAGAGCCCTCAACGACGGAGTTTGCAAGTGAACGTGAATTCACAAGTAAATGAATGTCGTTTGTAAGATATAAACTCCCTATTTCGAGACATGCATCAAAAGAAAGATAAGGTTTATATATATGATATTAGTTTTAAAACATGTGCAATGCAAGTCGGGGTGTGGTGGACTTTCTCTTCCTTTTCTCCTTTTTTTTGTTTTGTTTTTTATGTTTTTTATGTATTGAAAGACATTATCAACTGAAAATTAAATATGAAAGATAAAGACATTATCAACAAGAAAGTAAAGGTAATCGACAGAAATTAAAAGGTAATCGACATAAAATAAAGGGTAATCGACATGAATTTAAAGGGTAATCGACATAAATTAAATATAGGGAATTGACATTAAAGTAAATATGAGTAATCGACAGAAATGTAAATATGGATAATCGACATGAAATGTAAAGGTAATCGACAGGAATTAAACGTATTCGAAAGAAATTTAAAGGGTAATCGACAAGAAAGTAAATATGATAATCGACGGGAAATGTTAATATGGGTAATCGACAGAAATTTAAATATGAGAGATAAAGACAGACATGTATATGATAATGCATATAAAGCATAGCATGTATAAAAAGCATGTATGGCCAAGCATGTGTATGTATATGAAAAGATATGTATATGAAAGGCATGCATGACAAAGCACGTAGGCATTTGATATGGAAGCATGCAAGCATTTGTCATGAAGACATGTAATCATATGGTAACGCAAATAATTGTGTTGTGATTGTCATGCCTAACGAAATAGGCTGCCTACGTATCCTTATAAAAGGAATCAGACCAAATGTAGTTTGGCTGCTGGGGAAACATGTAAATGCAACAAGGCATACAAAATGAAGTTTTGTAAGCTGTGGTGGTCGAACCTATTGTGATAGGCTGCCGACGTATCCTTATAAAAGGAATCAGACCAAACGTAGTTCGGCCTGTGGGGATATCTGGTAAAGATCGTATTTCTAGTGCAAGGCTCTTACAGAAACACGATTATGGGACTATCTGACAAATATCGTATTTCTAGGGCAAGGTTCTAGCAAAACACGATGGTGAGACACATGATAAAAGGTTGTATTCCTAAGGCAAAACCCTAGCAAAACATGATGGTAGAACATATGACAAAGATTGTGTGACGACCCGACCCGGACCCCAATGCGAGATCCCGAGTCGTGCCGTCCAAATAATCAATAACACAAGCATACATAAGTAGGATTATAAAATTCATGTGGCGCAACATCGCATACAACCAACAACTCGGCTACACTTGGCCGGAAAAACAACCTAAAATAAACAAGTCATCGGCGACGTTACAGCCGGAACCCAACAACTACTCCTACAATTTAACACATGCTTATAATAACCTCAACGGCCACAACATGCCGGAGACAACAACAACAACAACAACAATTATAATTAAACGAGCTTTAGCGGAAGAAACTGTAGCGAACCATACACATATAAACAGGCTCGACATATAAGTCGGCATACCAAAAGATTACAAGTGTTAAGTAGTTAAGTTACAACAACATCAAAAACCCCAAGCCAAGTCTACATGACTTGCTTCCCAACGTCCTTTCCAAAAATAAAAGGCTAATCAACAAGTCCAAAAGGATCAACCTTTAGAATACAAACAACCAAACGTGGAATAAGCGAGTCTATCTCGTAACGTCTCCTCGGCTCGGATCTAAGGAAAGACAAAGCAAACAAATAGGGTAAGTCGAAAGACTTAGTAAGTTACTACAATGCATGTTCATGTTATAGCATGACATTTATCTCAGTTATAATACATGATCATCATATAGCACGTAGCACATTGTTCACCTAAGTGCGGGAAATTAAATCATACAAGAAGGATATGATAGTCACGGCCGCTTCGTAGCTCCTGCAATAAAACTTTATTATACTTTATCGTGCAACATTGATGCTCTGTGAATGCATCAACTTTTATCAAGTACCACTCGATCTAGATAGCAAGCCAATGCGGCACTTAAGCGTCGGCAAAGGGCTACTTCCCCATTGCGGCCAACAATGGAGGGGTGTGTGAAGTCCCAGGTGCGGCGATCCATAGCGAGCACGAATCCCATAATTCGTGAAGGCAATGCATCGTCCCACCTTGACCCAATAAACAAACCAAATAATGCCAGCTGGACTCAATGTGATGCACAAGTAGGTATTTACTTGACTAAACCATTCAAAGACCGAATTCGACAAGAGCGAACTCGACCAACCAAGTAGGGTATTAATCTCTACTATAAAATCATATAAAGGCAACTAAATTGCACAAAACCAACCTTTCATAAAACTTGTTATAAACAATCAAACCAAGCTCAAACTTGAGTAAACCAATCAAACGGCGTTCAAACTTCGTAGGGATTGAAACTAGAGTTCAACACGTTCAATTATTCCCTAGAGTCGACTCCGTTGAGTCTTTGCTCTAAATTCCCAAATTTGGAGAAATTGAAGCTATGTGCTTCATAACCCAACCTAGGTCATTTCTAGGTTCAACAAGGTATTAAATTCACCAAGGCAATGCAAAGTGATTCATGTATCTCATAGAGTCCAAAATTGAGGATACAACACATAACACTTTAACAACATTTCAAGAAGGCATAATCTAGGGCATTCACATAAATCAATACTTCCATGACAAATATAATACATGGCTTTAACATGTTCATAACCTCAAATAGACAAGATGAAAGAATAATATAGACTTTCACAAGCAAGAATTCAACTTATACATGCTCCTAACAAGCTCAAAATCTCAACATACAAGAAGATAGCATAGGAAGCATACATGTGCCCTCATTGACCTCAACCACCATAGGCTTTGTTTCCTTAGGGTCAATGAGAACTAAAGGAAGAAGATGAAGAAAGTAACTTACAAGTTATACACCAAAGAAAGCAATGGAAGAAACCAATCGGATGGAAATGCTCCTCTTCTTGAGCTCTACAACTTTAATGAAGGACCCTTGGGCAAATGATGAATGGATGATGAAGGATGGAGATGAGAACCTCAAGAAACCATGGAAGAGTCTTGGAGAAGATGAAAATTCGTTTTTGGAAGAGGGAGGGTGAGAATGAGAGTCAAAAAATGAAATGTGGCTTATATTGGTCAAAGGGTGAGTGGGACAAGTGTCAACAACTTGTGGTCCCTTTTTAAATCTGATTTGTGGCTTAATGATCCACTAATGAACTCTTAACTCATCATTAAAAACTAGTTAGGGATGTTAGGACTTAAGTGGGAAGGGTTAGGGAGGTTTAGGATAGGTTTAGATAGGGGTTTGAAGTGTACAAGTCGTCCAATTTCAAAACAGGAGAAAATCATCCCGTAACAGCACAGCAGGTGAGGCGGGCGCCTCACCCAAGGCCATGCGGCCGCCTCAACTACTGAGGCCTCCCCCAAGTTCAGACCATTCAGCAATTACTCCCAGCATCTGAGGCGGGCGCCTCACAAGGTCCCATGCGGCCGCCTCGGCTCCAGAATCTCTAAAACTTGATCTAAACTTGATCTAAATGGTCCCAAACTTTTGGGCAACCATTCTAAGGTCTAACCCTACTCAAAACAAGTCGGAAACGCACCGAACAACCCCCGAACAAGATAGAACAAGGCTCAAACCACGACGATTTAATGAACAACCGATTAAACTCAAATCAAACATCAATCAAACTAGGATATCTTGGGCATGAAAAAGGTTTGTTTCAACATGATTAAGACCTGAATATAAAGCCAAGAACTCAACGAACACTTCGTACGTCGAAATAGAAGCAAATACGAGCAACGAGAGGAATCGCTAAGGCCAAATTCAACGCGATTAAACCGGCGATTCAACAAACAAGTTTATATGATTCTAAACATGTTATGGACTTCTAGAATGATTTATGAATGATTCTAAAACATTTATATATCAAGTAAACATGCTCACAATCAACCAAGAAAGTATAAAGACAAGCATAGAATGCACATGCAAGATTATGGGGCGTTACACTCTCCCTCCTTTAGAATTTAGTCCCTAAATTCTTACCAAGTTTCGTCAAATAAATGTGGATGCTTCTCGCATCTCCGCTCCGCTTCCCAAGTGCTTCTTCAATGTTGTGGTTCCTCCAAAGAACTTTGACTAAGGGAATTCTCTTGGTTCGTAGGACTTGCTCTTTGGTATCCAAAATTTTCACGGGCTTTTCAACGTAAGACATATCCGGCTCAAACGTGATCTCTTCATACTCAAGTACATGGGACTCATCCTTCAGATACTTTCGCAACATGGAAACATGGAATACATTATGAGTCTCCGAAAGTGAAGGTGGCAATGCAATACGATACGCCAAAGACCCAACTCTCTCCAGAATCTCGAATGGACCAATGTACCGGTAAGTTTCTTGCCGAACCTCTCATTCCTCTCCCGGTGTTACCTTCAAGAACACGTAATCACCCACTTGGAACTCAAGATCTCGCTTCGAATTCAGCATAACTCTTTTGTCGACTTTGAGCTGGTGCGCACCGATCTCTAATCAACTTCACGCCTCAACCGATCGCTGCACTAATTTAACCCCAAAGTTTTGCCTCTCCAACTTCGCCCCAACAAATTGGCGATCTACACTTACGCCATACAAAGCTTCATATGGCGCCATCTTGATACTCGATGGCATAGCTATTATACGCAAATCCTGGCTTAAAGGTAATGAGAATCCCAGCTTCCCTTGAAACCACTCACACAAGCTCGCAAAGATATCCTCCAAAATCTGAATCAATCGCCGATCGCCATCCGCTTGAGGATGAAAAGTCAGCATCGAAGTCTAATTCGTCCCCAAAGCTTCCCGCAATGACTTCCAAAATCTAGATGTGAACCTCTCGGTCTCTATCGACACAATACTAACCGGCACGCTATGAAGTCTCATGATCTTCGGATGTACAAAGTCGCCAACCGAGTCACGAATAAGTGATAGCTATCGGAATGAAGTGTGCATTCTAGTCAATCTGTCCACTATAACCCAAACCCGCATTAAACCCTCGCTGCACGCTGTAATCCCTCACAAAATCCATGGTAATGAACTCCCATTTCCACTCAGAATTCCCGGGGTTGTAGAAATCCCGCAGCCTCGATGCTCGCCTAACCTCGCCGACAAGTCAAACATTTCGACACATACTCCGCAATCTCTCTTCATACCCTTCCACCAAAATCGTTTTTCGATCTAAGTACATCTTCGTATTCCCCGTGAATGGTATACTTCGCTTTGTGAGCCTCATCAAGAACCAACCTCTTCAATTCAAGATACAAGTGGACACAAATTCGCCGAAATGTCAAAGTACCATCACTATTAACCACTAAATCAAAGCGATACATTCTCACCAACCCATCAATAATTTTCTTCAACTCCGGATCATTCCCTTGCTCTCTCTAATTTTTCCCAAACAAGATCAAGGTGAGTACCTAACATTTGCGAAAATTACACCTCTATCATAAACACTAGGACTCCAATCTCGCAAGTCCTCCAACATCTTCCACTCCTTAACCATCATACACTACATATGAACCTTCCTACTCAAGGCATCCGCTACTACATTTGCCTTCCCGGATGATACAAGATAGTACAATCGTGGTCCTTTAATTTTTCCATCCATCTTCGTTGCCTCATGTTCAATTCTTTCGAGAAAAAAGTATTTCAAACTCTTATGGTCTGTGAAAATCTCAAACTTAGACCCATACAAGTAATGTTTCCATTTATGCAACGCTAAAATAATCGCAGCCAACTCCATATCGTGTGGGTAATCTCGCCGTGAATAGACAATTCCTCGATGCATAGGCGATCACCCTTCCATTCTCGCATCAAACACAACCCAAACCTTCCTTAGAAGCATCAGATCACAAAATTATCTCCCCCACTAGGCAAAGCCAAAATAGGTGCCGATGTCAACCGATTCTTAAGCTCTTGAAAGCTAGACTACATTTCTCGCCTCCAAACAAACGGCACATTCTTCTCGTGTCAACCTCGGCCATAGGAGTTACAATTCTAGAAAAACCTTCAATAAACCTCCGTAATAACCAACCCCAAGAAACTACGAACCTCGGTAATCGAACTTGGCTCTTCAATTCATCACCGCTCAATCTTAGACTGATCAACGGCTATCCTGGCTTAGAAACCCATATGCCCTAAGAAAGATACTTCGAGCCAAAAGGCACATTTGCTAAATTTGGCATAAAGTCGCTTCTCCGAAGAATGGATAAGACAATCTCAAGTGTTTCTCGTGTCCTCCCGAGATTTTCGAATACACTAGGATATCATCAATGAAGACTACAACAAAGCAATCAAGATAATTGAAAGACACTGTTCATCAAGTCCATAAACACCGCCGGTGCATTCACAACCCAAACGGCATCACCACGAATTCAAAATGCCCATACCTTGTGCGAAAGTCGTTTCTAACGCCTTCCTCTCTAACCTTCAATTGGTAGTAACCCCATCTCAAATCAAGCTAGAGTGACAATAGACCCTTGCAACCGGTCAAAAAGATCAATGGGTAGAGGATATTTATTCTTAATGGTCACCTTATTCAATTTCTTAGTCTATGCATAACCGCAAACTCCATCTTTCTTCCTCACAAATAAGACCTAAGGCCTCAAGCACACAATTTGGTTTAACAAAACCAATCTCTAGAGTTCTTGCAACTGAAGTTTTCAACTCCCTAAGTTCGCTGGCGCCATCCTATGCCTTAGAAATCGGTGAAGTCCCCTAATAAGCTCTCAATAAAATTCTAATTCTATCTGGGTGGCATAGCGATCTGTAGAAAACACGCCGGAAATTCACATACTACCGGAACCTCTTCTAAGTTAGGCGAAGACTTCTTATCAACTACGCATGCAAGATAACCCGTACACCCTGAGATAGTAATTTTCTAGCCCTTAGAGCGAAATAAAATGCACGGCCACCAAGCATGATCACCCACAAAAGTAAACTCGCACACCCGCATATAAAAAGGTAACTTTCTATGGCGTCAACTATAGCATGATAAGCACATAACCGCCCATGCCAAGAATCACATCAAAATCATGATAGGAAGAACTACCAAGTCCGCATGCAAAGTGTGGTCACCCACCAAAACATCACAAGATTTAAACACTTCCCGACGCGAAGCATATATTCCCCGAGTGGGTAGACACTTCAAGCAAATATGGCAAAGATTGAGGCAATACGCAAAGATTCTCAACAAAGCGAAGCAACATAAGAATGTTAAGACCCTGGATCTATGAGAACTCGAGCCTTATGATCGAATATAGAAAGAGTACTCCTATCACCGAACCTCGCACGATCAAGCTAAAACACACGGCCTTGAACCTTGGTTTTATCATCCCCATCTTCTTGCAGTCGCTGCCCAAGCACTCGATCGACTAGCCTTAAACTCGGATGCCCTTCATGTGAGTTCCATCGCAATAAACACTTCCCATTTTTCCCCAAAGACCATATCACCTGCTGCCCGCACCTCGCGAAGCGAACAAATCATAGCTTCACTACGCGACCCCTTGCTGCCCCTTAGATGAAGAAGTATTGTTACCTTGTTTCCCGATCGTGGCCTACATGCCTCCACTTCTCCTATCACGGTTCCCCGATAACCCCTTCTATTACCCGAACTGCCTCCGATTGTTGGTGCTCGAGTAGTCGTGATGCGCTACTAGCATTATTCTGACTCGGCTGCCCTCGATGTCTTGCTCTTACCTCATACGCCGATCAACCTGCAGACCGATAATCGATGAGCTTAAGCGCTAGAATCTCGCTTTCTAAACTCGGTTCTAACCCCTTCACAAACTTGTGTGTCTCTCCTTGCCTCCGGAATGGGAACGCATAATATCGGCTCAATTCCTCGTGAACTTTGCAGAATACTACCGCCACGGCTACCTTGTTCAAGATCATAGAACTCTCTCTCTTTGGTTGCGAACTACGTCCCAGAGCTA
>JABEVN020003511.1:0-17936 GCA_013146195.2 Codonopsis lanceolata | reverse complement strand
TGTCTTAATAGTTGGTTTTTCATCTTTACCGCATATCAATATCTTCAAACAAAAAATAATTTGTTACTCTAGAAACTACAACATATAACTGTCCATGGCTAAATACTGATTTTTTCAAAAAGAGACATACGTGTAATTATTGAATTTGATACTTATTAATTGTCATTGCATATGATGCCAACAATGTAAATTGTCTTTCTGGAACTTGAAAGACAGTCTTACATCGAATAGAGTTAATGACAATCATAAGATAAAAATAATTTCTCCAACATTGCTTCCTTTCAAAAATTTTGTTTCAACAGTGTGATTCTCAAGATTTATAATGATTGGTCTTGTTCCATTACACAACATTGCAGTATGGTCAATGTTTCTCAATAGCATTACTGAAACACTAATTTTAAGTGTCAATTCATGATCTGACAATCCCGAACACTTTATACTATTTAAAAACTCAGTATAATGAATGTTTTCAATCAAATTTGAATTTTTTCTTCCCTGCAAATAGAATTTGAACTCAAATAAGTTCTTCCTTTTAAATGATTTTTACCGTTAACTATTATTATTTTTGTTTTGTAAATTATTTTGATTTTAATAACTTCCATTATATTTTTTTGTTTTATTGACTTCGTAACTATTATTTTTGTTTTATTTTTAAAAATTAGTTTTACGAAAATATTTTGTTCCGTAATTTTTTAGTATTATTTTGCTAATCTCAGTTTAAGTTGTTTTGTTTTTTTGACTATGTAACTAATATTTTTGTTCCATCAAATATTTTTATTTTACTAACGTATTTTTGTTTTACATAACTATTTTTAAGAATTTGTTTTAAAGTTTTGTTCCGTAAATTATTTTATTTTACTAACCTCCGCATTAAATTTTTTTTTTTTGTTGATTCTGTAACTTTTATTTTTATAGTGGCTTGTTCCATAAATTATTTTTATTTTACTAACCTCTTTTTTTTTTTTTTTATTGACTCCGAAACTATTATTTTTGTTTTAGTTACTATTTTTTATGTTTAAAGAGAGAAAAATGTTTAAACATAATTAAGAGAGAGAAGATGGTGGTGATGAGAGAAAAAATAGGGAGGAAACGGGAGAGAGAGAGAAATAAAACCATAGAAGATAGGAGAGAGAAAGAGTGAAATGGTAATTCAAAAGTCAGTAATTCAAAAATGAGATTTTAGAGGGAGAAATCTACCTTTGTCATTATATATATATAGATGATCTACTTCAGATTAAGAAAGTAATGTTTTTCTTCACGAAACAGAATCGTGTTTTCTAAGTTGTTTTAGGTATTTCAATATTTTCTATTATAATTCCCCCTTGGTATTTTCATGGTTTGCAATGTTTGGACTTTGAACAGCTTATGCATTGTTCTGTTTTAATTTTTTTTGTTAATTTTGTTACCTTACGTTAGTCTATTAGATATGATCAACTTAATAAATACCTTGTATTTCGCTTTTGAAACTTAATTATATTACATTTTTCTTCTTAATTTTCCTATCGTTGCAAGTTACTGATATACATTTTACATTATTATCGTAAACTTGATCTATTAATCAAAATGAAAAATGTCTATATTTGATATGACATTTATGAATTAATTGTAAATTCTTTTTAACCAAAGAAAATCATTCGTCTCGTGTTCGAAATACATGAGAGGATAAAATAATAATAACTATAATGTACTTATAAACATAAATTGACCCTTAAATTGACATATATTTTTAGTTGAAAATAATTGAAATATAATATATTTTTTTCATAGAATATATAATATAAAATATAAATATTTTATTCCAATTGTGTTGAAAAATAGGAATAAAAAAGTTGAAATATCACCATTCCGATTTCCGGCCTGCACCTTTACCTCTCCCAAGCTTTGCTCTTATAAACAAAAGAATATTTTCTCCTACGTAACTTTTCTCACCATTCCGGCATTCCCCATTCCCAAATCCAAATGCATAGGGTAGCAATTTTTGCCCGCCGTAGCCCGCTTCGCTTCCCGGTTCCTATTACCATTCCGTTAGTCCCCTGTCCATCCATCCACCCCATCATTACCGGCCCGTCTCCCTTTCTTCCTTCCCTAAGAGATTCCATGACATTCGGAATCAGTCCTTTCTGGGGTGGAGGCGTGGTGCGTTTACATTGTTCAGATATCGAATTCAAAACAGATCTTAAGAAGCACAATCAAAAGAAAAACAAATGTGAAGAGAAGAAAGAAGAGACCATCGTGCACAAGATGGAGATATGGTGTGATAAATGTGAAAACATAATTGGCAAGAGCGAAGATCATGACTGCCTTAACACGGTGGAAGAAATTTCTGAATGGGGAAAAAGTCAATCTAACAAATAGGTATTAATTCTAATTCTAATTTGTTCTTGCTTGTTTGTATGAATATTGTTGGGCATCTTGGCGAAATCAGGTTTAGTACCATAGAAATATCATGATGTTGTTGGGCATCTTGGACAAATCAGATTTAGTACCATATAAATTATGCCAATCGGGATAAAAACATTTATCCTTAGTATGAGATTTAGTACCATATAAATTAGTTCCAAACGTGAGGGTCTCCCCTCATCCGGCTCTCTACAAGGGAATCTCCACTCACTGCTTCCCCTAATATCCTCCCTTTACCACAGAATGGGGGTTTACAGGAGATCCCAGAGGCTCGCTCGGAAGGTAAAAAATGGGTTTAGGTGCCAGGCCATTTTTGTTCCCGAGTATATGACGGATTCCCATGATTGCAGGGAATTTGAAGATAGATGGTCGGGAGGAGAAAGAATCATGAAAGGAGAAATTGAATGCTCTTAGCAGGGAAAACTGTGATCTCTCATGCTTTAGTTTCACCCGTGAAAGAAGAATAATTGGGTGCATTTAGGAGGCAAATACTTCAATAGACTAGGCTTTAAGATGCCAAAGACGGATGAAATAGATAGAAATGGCATATAAATTCGTACTAATTGACTGCAGCAGCTCCTTCTTAGCTTGACCGAAATGGGCCCTGCTAATTGGAAGCGAAAATACAGACCATCACGGGACCATCCTGCCTGCTCTTGTCTGGGATTCCACGAGCAAGAACGAGAGAAAACTTTCTGAGGAGAAAGCTGCGTGAGATCCCAGTTGCCTGTGTGATGTAGCGGAAGGTAAATAAGAGTAACGATAACTATCAAAGTTGTTGAGATCGCGCACGACTACCAGCGTTGATCTTCCAAACCTTGTTGAGGTTCACAAACCTACCACGATCTGGGCATCAATTCGCGTTGATTCAATGAATACCGGAATTGGAAAAAAAGTGTATTATTCATAAAACGGCAAAAACTGCCTCTCAAACAACCCTAAAAGTGTTTAAATATGCTCAAAACCCTAAAAGAAATAAATTGTCGAAATTACAAAAAAAAACCCGAAATTAATTAAAAAACTTCAATGGTCCGTAACCCTATTTAAATGACGTTTGTTGGCCTAAAAAATAGCTCGTCACCGAGCTTTGCTATTTTTATTTTGTCCGTCTTTCCGAGAGCTTCGATTTCATACGCGGCGGGGCCCCGTAGTTATGCCCTTTCTCCACCCGGTCGAGTCAAACGGCGAGATAATCGATCATCAAGTATACAAGTGCTTGATTAAGAAGAAACATTCCTTGTCTATTTCAATGTGGCAACATCCAAGCTAAGCATATAAAGAGAAAGATCACCTCATCGAGTTTTTTGGCATACTCCCTCCTGATGTCCAAGACTAACTCCACAACCCCAGGTTTTACCAAGTCAGGTGGGATATCAGTAACATCTGCATTTGCAATGGCAGCTGCATTGTAGGATTGTAGGACTGTTGAATTGAATCTGTCATGAACCACACCACCTTGCTTACAATACAATGTCAATTGTTTGGTTATTCCTCTTCAGATGGTAATATTTCACTTGTGTTTTTGCAAGCTTTGCTATCAAGGCAAATCCTCCGTTTTGACAAATATAATTTTCTACTACCTTCATGGCAAATCCTCAATTTTGGCCTTTCGATATGCAAATAACTAAATAAGCAATCAATTTGAAGCATTCCATCAACAACAAATGCAGAACCTAGAGATGCTCATGCACGTTGTCGATGAAGCTGAAGAATTTGAGCCTGAGCCCGAGCAACCTCAAGTATACCGACGCACATTTATAAGCCGAGATCGTGCGAAAGCACACAACGACCTTGTCAAAAATTATTTTGCTGATGATCCGATTTTCCCAGCACGTATGTTCCGGCGCCGATTTAGAATGCGCTTATAGTTGTTTCACAGAATTCGAGCAAACATTGAGATTGCCCAACCGTATTTCCAGCAACGTTATGACTGTACCGGGAAACTGGGATTCTCATCTATCCAGAAAATGACGGCTGCTTTGCGGATTCTTGCATATGGGAGCCCAATTTATCGTGAGGATGAGGCCCTTGCCATTGCAGAGATTACATCTATAGAAACTGTTCGTCTATTCTGCAAAGCAATTGTTAGCATGTACTCAGAGCGGTATTTGCGAGCTCCAAATGAAAGTGACATCGCCCGACTCATGGAAGAAAATAAAAATTGTGGTTTTCCAGGCATGATTGGTTCATTAGATTGCATGCACTGGGAGTGGCGCAACTGCCCCACGGCTTGGCATGGTCAGTTCACTGGCCACACCGGAAAGTTGGCCATGATTCTTGAAGTTGTAGCATCCCAGGATCTTTGGATTTGGCATGCGTTTTTCGGTACACCGGGAACATACAATGATACATATGTGCTTGATCAATCCCCAATCTTCGACAGATTCATTCAACGTCAAACACCATACACACCCTACGAAATAAATGGTAATGTATACTACGTGCGATACTATCTCACATATTGTATATACCCTCACTTCGCTACACTAATCCTGACCATCAAGCGCCCTCGAACTGAAAAAGGAAAAACATTTTACGCAACAACATGAGGCTTGTAGAAAGGACGTTGAGAGGCTATTTGGGGTTTTGCAGGCTAAATGGGTTATTACCAGGGGCCCGATAAGATTTTGGGACCAACGAACTTAAGTAATATTATGTATTGTTGCATTATTCTGCATAATATGATAATCGAAGATGAACGTCAAACAAATATTGAACGATGGAGACCTCTAGTGGGTGAAACAATGCCAGATGAACTACTTCAGCATGATCCGACTGTGTTGGGTGCATTTATTAGTTCTCGAATAAATCAAGTTCGAGATAGAAGTGTGAACAACCAGCTTAGGCTTGATTTGATCGAGCATCTTTGGAATAATTTTGGTAGACAAGTTGACCATTGATCTGTATGTGTAAGGTTTTATGTGTTCCAAGTGGTATGATTTATATACAATGTGAGCTTGGTAGTAGTTGTAGCAGTAAGAGTACTGATTATCTGCTTACCATAGCAAGAATCGTGTCGATGGTAATATACATGTTCAGTTTCATTGTAACTTTAATTCTAATGATCTACTTCAGATTAAGAAATTAATGTTTTTCTTCACAAAACAGAATCGTGTTTTCTAAGTTGTTTTAGGTATTTCAATATTTTCTATTATAATTCCCCCTTGGTGTTTTCATGGTTTGCAATGTTTGGACTTTGAACAGCTTATGCATTGTTCTGTTTTAATTTTTTTTGTTAATTTTGTTACCTTACGTTAGTTTATTAGATATGATCAACTTAATAAACACCTTGTATTTCGCTTTTGAAACTTAATTGTATTACATTTTTCTTCTTAATTTTCCTATCGTTGCAAGTTACTGATATATATTTTACATTATTATCGTAAACTTGATCTTTTAATCAAAATGAAAAATGTCTATATTTTATATGAAATTTATGAATTAATTGTAAATTCTTTTTAACCAAAGAAAATCATTCATCTCGTGTTCGAAATACATGAGAGGATAAAATAATAATAACTATAATGTACTTATAAACATAAATTGACCCTTAAATTGACCTATATTTTTAGTTGAAAATAATTGAAATATAATATATTTTTTTCATAGAATATATAATATAAAATATAAATATTTTATTCCAATTGTGTTGAAAAATAGGAATAAAAAAGTTGAAATATCACCATTCTGATTTCCGGCCTGCACCTTTACCTCTCCCAAACGTTGCTCTTATAAACAAAAGAATATTTTCTCCTACGTAACTTTTCACACCATTCCGGCATTCCCCATTCCCAAATCCAAATGCATAGGGTAGCAATTTTTGCCCGCCGTAGCCCGCTTCGCTTCCCGGTTCTTTTTACCATTCTGTTAGTCCCCTGTCCATCCATCCACCCCATCATTACCGGCACGTCTCCCTTTCTTCCTTCCCTAAGAGATTCGATGACATTCGGAACCAGTCCTTTCTGGGGTGGAGGCGTGGTGCGTTTACATTGTTCAGATATCGAATTCAAGACAGATCTTAAGAAGCACTATCAAAAGAAAAACAAATGTGAAGAGAAGAAAGAAGAGACCATCGTGCACAAGATGGAGATATGGTGTGATAAATGTGAAAACGGAATTGGCAAGAGCGAAGATCATGACTGCCCTAACACGGTGGAAGAAATTTCTGAATGGGGAAAAAGTCAATCTAACAAATAGGTATTATTTCTAATTCCAATTTGTTCTTGCTTGTTTGTATGAATATTGTTGGGCATCTTGGCGAAATCAGGTTTAGTACCATAGAAATATCATGATGTTGTTGGGCATCTTGGACAAATCCGATTTAGTACCATATAAATTATGCCAATCGGGATAAAAACATTTATCCTTAGTATGAGATTTAGTACCATATAAATTAGTTCCAAACGTGAGGGTCTCCCCTCATCCGGCTCTCTACAAGGGAATCTCCACTCACTGCTTCCCCAAATATCCTCCCTTTACCACAGAATGGGGGTTTACAGGAGATCCCAGAGGCTCGCTCGGAAGGTAAAAAATGGGTTTAGGTGCCAAGCCGTTTTTGTTGCTGAGTATATGACGGATTCCCATGATTGCAGGGAAGTTGAAGATAGATGGTCGAGAGGAGAAAGAATCATGAAAGGAGAAATTGACTGCTCTTAGCAGGGAAAACTGTGATCTCTCATGCTTTAGTTTCACCCGTGAAAGAAGAATAATTGGGTGCATTTAGGAGGCAAATACTTTAATAGACTAGGCTTTAAGATGCCAAAGACGGACGAAATAGATAGAAATGGCATATAAATTCGTACTAATGGACTGCAGCAGCTCCTTCTTAGGTTGACCGAAATGGGCCCTGCTAATTGGAAGCGAAAATACAGACCATCACGGGACCATCCTGCCTGCTCTTGTCTGGGATTCCACGAGCAAGAACGAGAGAAAACTTTCTTAGGAGAGAGCTGCATGAGATCCCAGTTGCACGTGTGATGTAGCAAAAGGTAAATAAGAGTAACGATAACTATCAAAGCTGTTGAGATCGCGCACGACTACCAGCGTTGATCTTCCAAACCTTGTTGAGGTTCACAAACCTACCACGATCTGGGCATCAATTCGCGTTGATTCAATTAATACCGGAATTGGAAAAAAGGTGTATTATTCATAAAACGGCAAAAACTGCCTCTCAAACAACCCTAAAAGTGTTTAAGTATGCCTAAAACCCTAAAAGCAATAAATTGTCGAAATTACAAAAAAAAAAACCCGAAATTAATTAAAAAACTTCAATGGCCCGTAACCCTATTTAAATGATTTTTTTGGCCTTAAAAATAGCTCGTAACCGAGCTTGGCTCCGTTTATTTTGTCCGTCTTTCCGAGAGCTTCGATTTGATATGTGGCGGGCCCCGTAACTCCACCCGAGTCAAAAGTTATGCCCTTTTCTGCGCACCTGGTCTAAACGGTCGAGATAATCAAGTGCGAGACTGCCTACATCACTGTGTCATCAAGACCACCTTGACTTCCTATAAGACCCCGAACCTTCGTGTATTTGACTTTCTCGTGTTGCATGCTTTGTTGTTAATGCGTTGAGTGTTCGTCTTAGCGTGTTAGCACCTATATAAGTCTCATGGAGTCTTAGTACCTTGCATATAAGATTTACAATGTTTATCTTAGTTGTTGTATGCTTGGTTGAGAGTTTAGAAGCTTTGTTGCTTCGTTTGAGTCTTAGGGTTTCTCGTGTTTGCCTTCGTTGTTTGTATTGTTTGTGTTTCGTCTTGCGAGATGTTCATTTGAGTTCTAGACCATGTGTACTAGTATTTCTCATGCTTGCACAATCATTATTCTTGGACTTGTTGCATTTGGAAATAAGATGACCAACTGATTACTTCTCAGATTCAGTCCGGTTTTTGGGCGAACTTCGGGAAAATTCTGGTACCAATCTACTAAAGAGAATTTTCTAAAACTTTAGTATGTTTTACCTACATATGTTAGGATACTCCCTGTAAAATATGGTATTTTTCCAAGGTGCATAAGTACCTCATTTAGGTCTTGACTTACGGCTGTGCCAGAATTCTGTTTTCAGGAAATCAGCTTCTGTACTTGAACTTGTAGTAGCCATATTTTGATTAATATAAGTCCAAATTGAGTAATTTAAAAGGCTAAACTATATTTTAAAGAGTCTAGTTTCATAAAAATCAATAATCACCTCATTTGGAGGTGTGAGCTATTTATGGTTGATTTTACAATATTGACTGTCTGTTTTCCAGATTCTGGTTTGTGACATTTTTTGAGTGTTTTGGCTATTGACCCTTGCACCCTTGCCATTGGCCGACCAAAGTGAGTCAAAGCCCTCTTTGTTGACTCTCCTACAACCCTTCTTGTCCCTTAGATCATTTCTTATCAATGGCTTGCATGTCATAGCCAATGAGAAGCCATTTAACCCCCTTCACATGGATTGGGGTATTGTTGGAAGGTATAAAAGGAACTTCCAGCCTATTAAGCCATTTTTGATCAACAAAGCTTCAAAGATTCAGAGGCTCCTTCACCATTTTCGTCCATGGAGGTCACTCCAACTTGAGAGACCATTTCCCGGAGATCCGGTGGTCCGATCGACGAACCGAGACCGCCAAATCGAAGCCCTCGATCTTCTCTACAACAATCCTTGCTCTAATCAACCTTTCCTCCATTAATCTTAGGACTAAGGTACGTTGAGAAATCCCTGAGATTTTCATGTTCAATAAAGTAACATGACCCCTTCATTATAGTTGTTCTATTGATGATTATGAACACTTTTTGTGAAGAAGAAACCACTAATTCAACCTATAAAATATGTGTAGGATTTTATGAATTCTTATTGAAGTTGTGATTTTGACTTTATGCAAAGCATGAATGTTGTTTATAATGAGCTTAGGAACAACTCTTATGAAAGATTATGTTTCAATTCAAGGTTTAACAAAATCTCCGATTCTAGGGTTTGAAACTTGGGATTGTGTTTAAGGCTAGTTTAAGATCATGAACGGCCTAGTTATCGAGTTCTAAATGAAAGGAGAACTTAGGAAAGGGCAATGTGATGCTTATAGTATCAATGCTCTATTTGGTTGAATTTTAGTAAAACTCACCGGAGTTGAAATTAGGGAGTTATTGAACAATACCGACTCCACATTCAATCCCTACGATGTTTGTAGTGCGTTAGACTAATATATTAGCCTACGTGACTTTGGAATTGATTGAAGGGCATGTTTGATATGAGGGATTATAAGACTCAATCGAGTTCTTATGTGGTTTATGTGATTGTGTGAAGCAAATGCACAATTGAGAGCATGTTGTAGAATGATGTATCTACTTGACAGGTTGAATTCGCTCTTGTCGAATTCCTACTTGATTCTTTAATGAGTAAAAACACCTACTTGTTGAATAATGAATTTGAGGACTATTCTATGAGAAGATTTGGATTGGGGCTTTCTTAGTACTCTATACATGGAGTCTACTTGTATAAGTAGCTAGGATGACCATGTTGTTATCTAATGACTCACCGGTATGGTTTGACCTTACGGGTTATTACCGCTCTAGTGTTTCTTAAGTCTTTGACTACCATCGACTTTTGTGTTATTGAATGAGTTACTACTCTAGGAAGGGTTTAGTAAATGGCTTCATGATCCGAGACTAACGGAGTAGTCTTGGATAGTACTTAATGGACTGATGGTTAAGTTGTGACTTTGTTGAATTTCATAGGTGAATATGGAATACTGTGTATGTTTTATATTATGACTAAATGCATGATTTCCTACCTTGTCAAGAATTGATTCTTCTATGTGTTTCTATGATATGACTTATGAGCATATTGAATGTATTTGCCTTCGTGCCTGATCTGTTCTACAATTAATGAATTGTGATGAACTTGGATTCTACTATTAAGTGGAATTATGAATCAAAATTGAACTAAGCTTGATTTCACAATAATCAACTTGGGCTTCCCTTATATAATTGACTTGGGACTTGAACTAAGATTCCTAAATGGAATGAGAACCTTGCTATGCCTCAAACGAGAACATAGAAAAAGTCTTGGAACACATATAGTGTTCAAACTCTATTTGGTTGAATTGTAGTAAAGACTCAACGGAGTCGAGTTAAGGAACAATTGAACCTTACGAGGATCGTTGTGAGATCCTATGATAATTATATTCCATTTGACTAGATTACTAGGTTTTGGGACTTGAATCGAAGAGAGTGAACAAACTTGGAACTTATGATTTAGAGACTCAAATGAGTTCCTATTGTGGTTTTGTGATTTATGTAACAATGTGCATAATCGTATGAGTTTAGTAGGTCATTATATCTACTTGAGAATTAGCAAGTAAACATCTACTTGTGCATTGCATATAAGTCCAGCTGGCATTACTTGAGTTTTCTTGATGATGGTGGGATGATGCATTGCCTTCACGAATTATGGGATTCGTGATTGTAATGTATCGCCGTACCGGATTCGGGTTTCACACACACCTCCACTGCTAGCTACAGTGGGGAAGTAGCCCCCTTTGTCGTAACCAATTGAGCACATTGGCTAGTGCTATTTTCCTGAGTAGAGAACTCAGACCCGAGAAGAGAGCTCGGTACTTTGATACCTGAACACGGGTATCATTGGCACGATATGATTAATGGTTGTGATTGCGGGAGCAATACGAACGACAGTGATTTGGTATCTTCTCTATCCCTTATGTGGCCTCCTATGGGCACTTATGTGACAACAAAGTGTTAGTTGAACATGAGATCTTATTGACCATGTTTGTATTGGCTGATGTTATATGAGAGATTTGATATATGTATATATAGATATATGCATACTTGTATATGAGATATATATATATGAAAGACTTGATGTGTATATATATAGATATGCACACTTAGGCATGATGATTTTATGGGAGATTTGATATGTATATTTAGAGATATACATACCGATATAGGTGTATATATATAAAATGCACCCTTACACGTGTGGTAACAAAGTGAATAGCTTGATTCGTATATATAATGATATGTATACTTGCATATGATGTTTTGTGGCAACTACCTACTAATTCATTTGATTTGTGTGTGAACAGGGAATTACACCCTGGTTCATTTGGACGGTTTAGTAAGTAAGAAGGAGTGGATATCTTGTGGAGTATCGAAACAATACGACGCCTCTTCACGGGTTTTTCTGTCATTTATAAATGACACTATGGTTATGTTTATGTTACATAATTATATGCTGCATATATATTGTGGTAGCGTCATCGGGTCATTATGACTCATCTTGTACTTGTTTTTAGTTGCAAGAATCGATGGCGACCGATTTGCTTGGTCGAGTAGATCGTGATCGTAGCAGGCGCGGTGGTCGATAGATCGAGGTTAGACCGTGTGGTTCGTGTGTTTGTAGCGACTTTCCCGAGTAGCGGCTTGTGGAGTCTTGTTCCTTTTAGCATTGTCATTGATTTAATGTACTTTGCTATTCTTGTGAGATCGACATTTTGTAAAGTTAATTAGACTTTACAGTTGGGTAGAATACTTGGGTATTTGTATTGGGTTTTCTTGGACCGACGTGTTGTGTCGTGCCTTGTTTGTGGTTTTAGTATTTATTTCGCTTGTCTCTAGGGCACGCTTGAGTAGCTTTGGGGAATTTCCTTATTCTAGTTTTTATAGTTGTTGGTTGACCCGGTATGCTTTAGCCGTTAGGTAATTGTTATATCAGTTGGTTCTCTGTTGAAACGCCGGCCTGGAGTGCCGATGGTTTGATTAAGCGTCTGCATTGTTGCGGCACGCGAGTTTTGTTTTTCCTCCTTTGAGAGATAATGTCTCTCTTGGTTTCATTGTCGTTGGTTTCGAGCTTCATAGCTTGGGACTTCTTTTCTTATATTGCTTCCGTTGATTCGATTTTCGAAATACCGTATTTTAGTGCGGTGTTATGTTCATGTTTAGAGCGAGTTTGCTCGACTGTTTGACTAGCACTAATGTTTATCAAGTGCTTGTCCTCTTCTTAAGTTAATTCCAGCAGCACGACCTTGGGATTTCGTGTTGGAATCCAGGTCGGGTCGTCACACTTCCTTTCGTCAGTCCTATCTCAAAGAATAGAAAGCCTAGTTAAAAGACCTCTTCGGTGCTTACCGTGAGGACAGCAGTTCTTAAATTATATTCTTTCTAGAAATGTTTTCCTACTTACCGTGATAATAAGTATCTATTCCGGAAGGGAATCTAGATTAATGCAAATAAGATCGGCAAAATGGAAGGTAGGAGGCAAGAGGGTCATATTGGTCACTTTTACTTTTTTGTTATTTTGTAATCTACAGGGAATATAGAATATAATAGTAAATGAGGAAGGGGGTTACTTAACGCAGGTACGTCACCCAATTAACATAGGTTCTTAATTATGGTTTTTTTTTTCTTTTTTTTTTCTCACTTCTTTAGATACTTAAGGGCGTTTTAGTAAACTTTTATAAAAAAAAAGTGATGTATCTTAACACAGATGTTGTATTAAGTATCTATGATGATAAATTGCTAATATAGGACAGACAGTAGGGTGTGAAGCAGTCTATTTTGAATAGTTAGACTTTTACCACTTAGGAAGATTTTTTAATTTTTTAATTTTTTGAGGATCACCCAGTAAGAACCAAGATGTTTAAATTTGAAATGATGTTGGAACTAAGAAAATGGTTTTCCCTAGGATGATAGTGTAAAATTTCAATATTTAGCCTAGAATGATGACAAATCCAAAACATTGAGCAGTATGTAAAAATTGAAAGCTTCTCTTCTATAAATAAGAAAAACCTGCCAGAAACGAGACATTTATGGACCAACCAAAAAGAAGACCATGGAAAGTGAAAACCTGTTACTTTTAACTTCTTCCTATATATCTATAGCTATAAAATTAAAGGAATTGTGACTATGATATAAAGGAGAGTGGGGGATGTCAGTTTTAGAAAGTAGAAAGGTTGAGATAGACGAACATCTTGAGGATATAGAGAAGCGGTAGTGTGGGATTCAGTGGTGTAGTGTTGGAGAGGATATTGTGAAGTAAAAGAACTTTGTAGGGATGATGAAGTATGGAATCATGTGGGGAAATTAGACTGGGATTTGAGTTGATGTGCTCATAGATTAGGCACTAAAGTTAGACTGTTTTTTTGTTGTTTTTTTATCTAACAGTCCCAGAGCATTGAAACAACAAAGTGATTTGAAAAAGAAGTTAAAGTTGATTGTGTTGTGTGGGGAACACTTGCAGCTAATAACTTCTACTTTACCTACAACATTGTAATGTTGGCAACGTACCTCCCGTCCTTACTATTATTTTAAGAATATAACCCTTGTGACGACCCAACCCGGATCCCAAGACGAGATCCGAAGGTCGTGCCGTCAGGATAGGCTAAGAGACAGACAAGCACCTGCTAAGCATAATGGTGCGAGTCAAAAGATGAGCCAACAAGCTCGAGACATGAAGACAAAGCCATAACGGCGATACAGAATAATAAAACTAAAACCTGCGGAAGCAAATCCAAAATGGGACCCGAGCTAACAAGCTCCGAAATAAAAACAACCAAAGAGATAGTAAATCTCGGCCCAAAATTCGACACGTGACGCAACATTAGACACGCCGCAACAAACCATCGACAACCAAAGGCCGGCAACTAACAAAATCCCAACCTGATAAACACCACTCAACGGCTACAACATGTCGGAGGGACAATTCAACTACAACAATATAATATCAAATTCTAACCCACCAACCAAGATCTCACGACTAAAGCTGTCGGAGGTAGGAACAACAATAACATAGTACTAGAATAAACGAGCCACACATGCTCGAAATGACAACGGGAATAACTTCTAAAGATACAATAGCTCGGCTATACTAGCCGGCTCCCAAATACATAACAATAATATACTACTATAATCTACCCAAGTAAAGTCTACATAACTTTACATCCGTGTCTCACAAATGAATAACAACAATAATATTAAATAACTCCAAGCTTATAGCCCTGAAGACCACCGCTAGAAATCGCTATCCGAAGTCGCCGCTGCATACTAACGGGATCATCGCACACTAGGGAAAACAACCACACGAGTGAGTCATAATGACCCAGTAAGTTACTAAATGCAACTGTATGGCATATTATGTCATGGCATGGCATAATGCACAATCATATAAAAATCATGGTATCATGCTAGTATACCAACAATAAACATGCACTTAATTACTAAAGCACATAATCCCACAAAAACCACATAGCATAATATCTTTCATATAAATGCTCATAAATAAACATGTGTAACAAGAAACGTAACTCGAACAGTTACAACCAAATCCGGGTCCAACACCCAACCAAACTTACCATGGGATCCATCCTCAAACCAAAATCCGGGTTCAACACCCAACCAATCATACCTTGGGTTTCATTCCCAAATAATCACAACTCATCGGTTTTCCTTTAATGAGTACTTTCAGTACATTCATCCAATCCCTGATGAAAATGGGAGCTCTAAATTAGGCTAGATGGCTCTATCTCGAGACCACATCCCACTATTGGCCAAATAGTGAGGAGAAAGGGAACCAATGCAACGATTCATAGCGATTGTTTCCAAAGACTATGAATCGTCCCATTGCCGACACTACGACCAAACCCGCCAGCTGGACTTAAACCAAAATGATCAAGTAGATATTTACTTGCATAAACCAATGAGACCAAGTTCATTAATATCGGGCTCATTAAATCATGTAGACATAATGCTCTACAACATCTCATAAACCATGCACATATTGGCATATAAACAAGTAGGACATAACGCTCTACGAAGTCCCATAATCCATGCACATATTTGCATATAATCAAGTAGGGCATAATGCTCTACAAAGTCTCATGAACAATGCATATATTTGCATATAACCAACGTGTTCAACTAACTTACAAGTTTAGTTCAAGAACTACATATTGAGGTACTCATCATTCATCAAGTCATCACCCAAATCAAAGATAGCATATAAGCTTAATAAATCATAATGTGAGGTCTACAATAATCCTTCACTCAAAATCAAACCAAAGACTACTACGTTAGTCTAAGAATATCTACAACTCAAGACTTAATACTTTAGTCTTATTTTAAGTACACCGGACTCAATCATAGTCCTAATCGTCGTATATGATCGACATCACTAATTCCATACTCAAGAACATCATGACTACTCCGTAGTCACTTTCTCACAAGTGCTTTTATATGCACGCAACCAAAATCCTTAAGGAGAGAATTATTTCTTAATATTCTCTTAATTATACTCATGACCATACGTTGGTCTCTAATGTCCCGTGCTCTAACAAGCATGCTCAAAATATATTTCTAATAAGTCTCCATAACATGAGTGTCTCAATTGGATCCAAACCCAAAAACCCTGTGCACAAACATAACCAAACAAAACCCAAACATTGTAGGTTTCAACCCAAGGCTCATTATCATTTTATTGGCCTTATAACGACTGCTGAGTCTTAATACTACATTTCATTCTTTATGTGTTTCATAAATCCACACTTTAATATTTCATTAAAGTGTACAACAAAATCCCAATATTCATTCGGGCTTGATTCCCAAGCCTAAAAATCCATAAAGTTCATCATAATCATAATTCCATTTAAAGTTTGGAGACTATGCATTTCACAACATTAATCAAACGAAATCCAATCGTTGTAGGATTTCAACCCAAGTTCGTTAAGCACATTATCAAACTTATAATGACTCGCTGAGTCTAATGTACACTTTCCAAAAATTAGGCATAGAAGCTTGGGCTACAATACCCTCCCCATGTTCATAACTAACATCAATCACCATATTCCAAAGTTCATTAAACCCACATAATCCCAACAAAACACTTAACAAGGCAACATAGGGCAATTTCACATTTTTGTGCATAAACCCATTTAGGTCACCTCACCAATCATGCCTACCAAACATGAACAAATCACATAAAATGGATTAATATACTATATTACACATGTATATTATACTAATCAAGGTTTTAATCATATTCATCCAAGCCAATTCATCATTTGGGCATATACCCTTCCAAGTAACTTCACCAATCATGCTCACAACACATGAATAAATCACATAACAAGGATGAATAGGCTACTCTACACATTAATAACATGCTAATCAAGGTCCCAAGTAGGTTCATCCAAGCAAAATCTCTATTTAGAAATCTAGGGTTCATGGCATCTCTAAAAGCCCTAAATGCACCCATTGACCTCACATAGCACAATGGTTGTTTTCCCTAGGTCAATGGGGCAAAAACAAAGAGAGATAGGTGTAGTAACTTACCTTGATTCAGCCCCTTTAAGCTTCCAATTCGAAATTCCAATTGGTGGGTCTTGTTCTCCTCACTCTCCTCTTCAATTCTATGGAGTGGATTGTGAAATGGAGGCCCCAAGCTATGGATTCCAAGGGTTGGGCTCTCAAGAACCCTAGAAACTCTCCTCTCAAGCTCCTAAGAAGTCTCCCACGTTTTTGAAAGTGTAGCTGAATATGGGAGGTTATGAGGAGTTAGGGCTTCAATAGGTTAGAAAGTAAGTGGGTTATGTTTAGATTGATGGGTTGTTTCCCTTTGATTAACCCCCTAATCCACCTCCAAATCTCAATTAGATGTTAGGACATGTCTTAAGGTAGTTAGGAAGGTTTAGGATTAGTTTAGGATGGGTTTGGGTGGGGGTAGGATAGGCAACATAGCAAAACACATCAAAAATCCCGTAACAGGGATCTGGGAGTGATGCGGTCGCATCATGGCAGGCCATGCGAGCACATGGTCCCTGGCTTCCTCTTCTCGGCTTTTGTTGCTTCCTTTCTCGTGTCCGGTCTTTCCCGCATGCAACCGCAAGCCTTAAAGCTTCGAAACGGTCTATAATTCAACCCTAAAGGACCTCAAACACTTGGCTAAACAAACCAAGTCTCAAACCACCCTCAAAGTAGGTCCAGAACCCTCACAACAACTCCCGAAACAACCCGGTGCGAAACAGACGCAAGGCGCAACATCTCTCTAACGAAACGTCGAATGAAACCACAAACCGACGGGCAACAACCCATGGTTATTAACACTTAAAAGAGATATAGAATAGCCCTGAATTCCTCTCAGATGATGAACAACAGATAGGAGAAAAGGACTCCCGAAGGGCGAGACGATCACTGCTCAATCTCGAACTACGCGATAAGGAGAAATTGTTATCCTCGGTTAAAACTTCAAGGAATACATCCAACTAGAAGTCTAATACATCTAAACATGTTATTTAATCATCATGTAAAGATCTAGGACCAAATCGAGGTCGGAACACAAAACGCAAGTAAATCTCTCAATCCTTGCATTTCGACTATCGAAGTTACGACTTGTGACTTTAGCAAGTTCACAACCATATGACATCTCTTAAAAGAATTTTGGTCTTAATGTGATCTCTCATACACATCTAGATACTCTCACAGCACAATCAAGCAATCAACCAAGGAAGAAATGCGAGCTTTGCACGCAATTCAAGCTAATCGGGAAT
>JABEVN020003510.1:0-17929 GCA_013146195.2 Codonopsis lanceolata | reverse complement strand
AGTAGGTGTTTCCTACAACTAATGCACATAGCGAATAAAAAATTCGGACCAAGTAACAAGGTCTATTACCTTGACAAACAACAATCATAGCTATCTGACAAATTATTATCTAGTACACTCGCCCCAGATAATTTATTAATAATCACGACGAATCGATGAGGCTCTTAATGCCGAAAAGCGTCTATACTCAAAACTATCCTTTCTTGGGCTCACAGACCAAGTCTACAACCAATGCATACTAAGCATCCTAACACAACGTCAACGTCTCAATACTCACGGATTGAGCGTCTATCTCTCCCCGTCTGACCATGATTATCTTCTAAATGCAACCTTGACCTTCACCACTTGAAGTCAGTGTATATCTTACTCGCATGATAACCATAACAACAATATAGTGTAATATTACTCATTACATAAAATATATCCTTATAGAATATACAAACATCATACCAAACCGATAAGTATTAATATACAATTCATACTTTATATATATTCATATATATACATAGACATACTTATGGCCCTTATGTATATATCCACACAAAACCACAACTCCATATATAGCATAGTCTTATATATACATAGACTAAGCAAACAAATCCATACGCCACGTGCGACTACCTACCGGTAATCCACAAAATAAACCATATCATATATCAATCTCACATTGGGGTATTATTCCCGACCAAGCAAATAACCAATATTACACAATACACCATATAATGTATGTATGAATGCACATGAGCTACTGGATTAAAAGCGCGTACTCATATTAGCGGTAATAGTAACAACGGTATAATTTACTGAATATTTATATACAAGAATATACCTTCCTATTTCGGATAGGCCTCAAAACCCATGATGGCCATCCGCCATGCGCTTAGCGACCTCAAACTCTAGGCCGTCCACCACTTGTCTCTCTTGGAGCATTTTGGATTGTTGACTAGTACTTCCCGGTGATTAACCCTCATCTTCGGGCAATCCTTACGAACATGATCACCGCCCCAAGCGAAACACTTTCTGCTTTACCTGACATACGTTCTCGGCATGTCTGTCCTCATACAAAAATTACATGTTAACTCGCCGCCTCGTCGTCTCCGTAGAGGTAGGAGCGTCACTCCGATCTACCGATGCGTGTGATTTCTTGATTAACTTTACGTGGTCTTTGCCCTACTATTACCATCATTGCCCCTAATAGTACTTTCGAGGCTCTCTTTTGAGCATACTCCTCGATGTCCAACTCTATTGCATACAGCGATTCCACGGCGGCTTCGTGTAAGTCAGTAAGTTGTAGCGGGCAGTACGCCTACGATATTTCATTTTTAGGCCCTTCACAAACCGTTGGGTCTTCTAGCCTCATCGGTACTAAGTAACCCAATAGCGAGCCAACTCGTGAACTTATTTGAATCTTGAGCCACCGTCATAGCTCCTTGTTCTAATGCCATGAATTCAGCTTCTCTTCTTTCCCGAACTACTGCTTGGGAATAGAGCGTGCCATAAACTCCATCGTGAAGTTTTCCCACACTTTCGAGGCACTCCATGGTGACTCCAACTATCTCGTAACACATGCCACCAATGGTCGGCCGCGCAATCAATTTAAACAACTTGCTAGGGTCACCATCTCTTCGACGTCAACCCATGGCTTGCAAAGATCTTCTCCATGTTTTCTATCAAAGTTACGCTTTAGAAGCATCGGGTCCTCCATCGTAGCTCTCGGGTTCCAACTTTAAGAATCTCGCAAGAAGGATAGAATTGTCTTCCATCCCAAACATCTGGCGAGGGTCACCGCGCGGATCGTAACATTCTCCCCTCTCGTAGCCACGAGTTGTACCGAGCTTGAGGTCTCTTGGAACTAGCTCACGCCAAATTCGACATAATCGCCTCTGAAAGAACACTCGGCGTTAATAACTCAACAACAAACCCAACCCGAACTAGGCGAGGAACCTATCTGGCGAAATAGCTAACCTATAGCTCGTACCAAGCGTGACGGCCGGCCAGAACGATGCGGGATCCCAAGGTCGTGCCGTCAAGACAAGCTAAAAGATGGACAAGCACCCGCTAAGCGTAGTGGTGCGAGTCAAAAGTTGAACCAACAAACTCTAAGCAGGAATGAAAAGCCATAACGGCAAAACCGAATAACCAAAACTAAAATCTGCGGAAGCAAATCATAAATGGGACCAAAACCTATAGTTTTAAACTAAGGAATACCAAGGCTGAGAGGCGACTATCTCTCGACAAATCTACGACTTCGGCGTGGCGCAACATTGCGCACGTACAACAAACCATCGGCAACCTAAGGCGGCGAAAGCAACAAGAACCAACCTGATAAACAACAACTCAACGGCTAAAGCATGCCGGAGGGATAAATTAACTAAGAACAAGATATGCAATTTCTAACAACTAAACCCAAGTCTCACGACTAACGTCGTCGGAGATGACAATACTAACAATAACGGGATGGGTGAGCTAAAGCATGCTCGAAATAACAAAGGAATAACTTCTAAAAGATACAACAGCTCGACTAACGAGTCGGCTACCAAAATAATACAATAACATAATACTAACATAGTCTACCCAAGTAAAGTCTACATAACTTTACATCCGTGTCTCACAAATACAAATTAACATAATAATAATAATAATAATAATAATTCCAAGCTTAGAGCCCGGAAGACCACCTTCTAGGAATCACTATCCGAAGCCGCCACGCGTACTAACGGGATCGCTGCAAAAACTAAGGAAAACAAACACACGAAATGAGTCATAATGACCCAGTAAGTTACTAAATGCAATGGTATGGCATAGCATGGCGTGACATGGCATAATGCACAAACATATATAAAATCATGGTATCTTTATAGTCTACCAATAATAAACTTGTATCATGTCATCATGTAACATAAACTTCATTAACCATATAGCACGTTTTCTTTCATATAAATGCTTATACATAAGCACGTAAAACCAAGATCTGGGCCTAGCCCTTCTGTATTCAAACCGGGTACACCACCCTCAGATGATCATAAACTGGGTTTCATTCCTCAAATGATCATAACTCACCAGTTCTCTTTAATGAGTTCCTCGTTACATTCATCCGACTCCGGGGATGAGAAATGGGAGCTCGATATCAGGCTAGGAGCCGCTAATACGAGACCACATCCCACTATCGGCCAAATAGTGAGGAGAAAGGGTACCAATGCGGCGATTCATAGCGAATGTTTCCAAAGGCCATGAATCGTCCCATTGCCGACAAAACGACCAAGACGCCAGCTGGACTCAAAATCAAGATGATCAAGTAGATTATTTACTTGTATAACCAATAAGGACCAAGTTCATCACCAAAGAACTTAGTAATTCAAGTAGGTCATAATGCTCTACAAAAAAAAACCCAATATACAATGCACATAATTGTACACACTTAACATGTTCAACTAACTTGTAAGTTTAGTTCAAAAACCACACATTGAGGTATTCACAAACCTCAAGTCATTACCAATTCAAGAATAGCATATAAGCTCAACAATTCACAACATGAGGTCTACTAAAGTCCTCAACTCAAGATTAAATTAAAGACTACTACTTAGTCTAAGAACCACCACAATTCAAGGCTTAGCATTAAGCTTCACTTAAAGGCACACCGGAATTAGCCAAAGTCCCGTTCGTCATTTATAGTCGACATCCTCCAAACCCATCTCATGAATGACAAGACTACCTTGTAGTCTAAATCTCGCAAGTACTTTCATATCCTCGCGACTAATTTCCTTATAGTGAATTCATCGAATAACTATTATTAAATGGTACTCGAGACCATGGGTTGGTCTCTAATACCCCGTGCTTTACAAGCACGCTCTAAACAAGTTCCCAATGGGTCTCTATAACATGAGTGTCTCCTTCGGACACAACAAGATACTCGGGTGCGCACAACATAAGCAAACGAGACCCGAACATCGTAGGATCTCAACCAAGGGCTTGTTATCACATTATTGACCTCACAATGACTCCGTTGAGTCTTAATTCTACATTCCATTCTTTACGTGTTTCATAGTCCCACAATTAAACGTTTCATTCATATATACTACAAAATCCCAAAGTTCCTTCGGCCTTGATTCCCGAGCCCTAAAACCCAAGAATCCATCATAATTATAATCAAACGGAATCCCATTGTCGTAGGATTCCAACCCGAGTTCACAATCGCATTAATGAACATTTTTCGACTCCGTTGAGTCTAAACACCAAGTTTCATCATTTACATCCCTCATCGATCTCAACATTAACCCCACTTCAACTTAACCATAATTTCCCCAATAATTCGGGTTTGACTCTCAAGCCTAAAATTCACAATTAATCCCAACATAGATCAAAACCCATTTCATAAGTCATACAATTTCAATTAAATGTTTCTACTCATATTATCACGTGAGTTCATACACCCAAAGCCCCAATCATAGGCATAATTCTACCATAAACCCAAATAGCATAAAGACATGATTTCTAGCATGCTCAAGCCTAGAAACACAACATGAAGAGTAATCATATACTTCAATAATCATAGGAGTCATCTACAAATACCCCTAACAAGTTCATACTTCAAAAATCCCCAAAAATTGGGCAAACATAGCATACAAGTGTTCATTGCCCACAAATAGCATACAAGTTGTTTGTTTTCCTTAGGGCCAATGAACCAAAATCAAAAGAAAGTAACTTACCTAGCTTGAGTGAAAACTCAAGAGAACACAAATCCGATCGGTGAAGTCGTTCTACTCGTCGAGGGCTTCAAGAATCCGAAGTTTGAAGGAAATCGGGTGGTCGGATCGTCAAGGATTGAAGAGGGAAGAGGCTAGGGCTCAAGAGTCTCCCATGGAGTCTCTCTCTCTAGAATACGTATGATGAGGAAGAAATGAAGAGGGTTTGGCTGATTTGGGGAGAGGTTAGGCTATTTATACCTCCTCAACAATAAGGGCACAATAGGCATTTCTCAAGTGCAATTAGTGGAGATTAGGGGTAATCAAGCTCTAATCCAACCTTAATTAACTTCTAAATAATGTTAGGACATGTTTAGGGTTAAGTATGGGAGGTTAGGAAGGGTTTAGAGGGGGTTTAAGGAGGGTAGAATAGGTAAAACACGTCACAACTCAAAACAGGGGAAGAAAATCCCGTAACAGCACTTCTGGGGTTGAGGCGGGCGCCTCAACCTACTCCATGCGGCCGCCTCACCTCTTCTGCACATTAGGGTACTCTCAGTATCTGAGGCGGGCGCCTCAGTCCATCCCATGCGGCCGCCTCGGCTCCTGAACCTCCAAAACTTGGTCTAAACTTGATCTAAATGATCCCAAACTTATGGGCAACCATCCTAAGGTCTAACCCAACTCAAAACAAGTCTAAAACACACCCGAACAACTCCCGAAACAACTCGGGCGCGGAAGGGGTGTAACAACGTGCAACCGGGACGACGAACGAACTCGAAATCAAACGAGCAATGAGAGGAGACTTTTAAGGCAAGTCTAAGGGCTAATGAAGAAGCTTAAATACTTCTAGGAAGTTGAATAACAACTAGGGGAAATAAGAATCCCAAAGGAGAGGCGATTACGCGACTCGATCCTCGAACTACGCGATAGAGACGAACGCTATCTCCAAAGCTCCCAAAATCATCGATAGACTTAAGGGGCACCTCCTACTTGAGGTCTATTGCATCTAAACATGTTAATAAATCATCTTAAAGAGATCTAGGACCCAAACCGAGGTCACGAACACAAAACGGAAGTAAACCCTCAATCGCGTCGCATTCCGACTATCGTCGGGTCACGACTTGTGACTTTAGCAAGTCAACAACTATATGGAGTCTCTAAATAATGTTTTGGTCTTAATATGGTCTCTCAAACATATCTAGACCCTCTCGCAACCCAAATATACCGTCGACAAGGGAAGAAGTGCAATATAGCACGCAAACCGAGACAACGAAGGAGCGGGGCGTCACATATTGTGTTTTTTCACTATTATCTATTAAAAAGTATGTTGGTTAGTGTAAATCCAAAAACATTACTTTCAAAAATAATAATTACAAACATTTTTTAATTTTTTTCAAAAATACATATTGAAGTGAAAACAGTATTTGGAGAAAAGTTATAGATATAAAACGGTTTTTAAAAAATTTTGATATGGGTAAATTCATAATAGAAATTAGAAAAAAAATTAAAAGTAAAAAAAAATGTTTCACTGATTTAAGATAAGGTTAACATGACTACAAATGTTAGTTGATAAAAAACAAAGATATTTAGGAGATGATTAAGAGTAAAAAATAATTATAAAAAAGTTACGAACAAAAAAAGATGTAAAGATTTAGGTATAAATAATAATCAAAACAAAAAAAGACTTCAAAAATTTAGGATGCGATCTTATAGGTTTTCAAATAGAAGATGTTACAGATCTAGGAAACAGATTTATAGACAAAAAAAAAATATTAATTGTAAAAACATAAAATTTGAAAATAACTCAAAAAAGGGCATAAATTAATGTTTAAAAAGTGACGGATAACTTAAAAAAAATAAAACCATATAGTTAATTATATAAAATTTGTAAGATAGTCATTAGATTCCTCAAGATTCTCAAAACACCAACTGGATAAAAAACACCATGAAAATAAGCCAGCTCAACCTAAAATGCCGCCCAAAATGAGCACGAGTGGGACCAAAGACCAAGGTAAACTACTTCAACTTCCTTTGAACAACTAAAAGAGGAAAAAGCTATCAACGCTAACAACCTACTTCACCAATTCAACTTCCATTTATTTAACATCTAAAAGAACAATAACCAAGAAAGATCTTTCAACGATAACAACCTACTTCACTACACACATCCCAAGATAATAATACCTTTTACTTTTGGAATGAACTATTTAGATACTACACAAACAGACAAAACTGATCCTTAATTCCTTATCCAAGATAGCACCATCTCTCTTACATCCAATTGTTAAAATGCTCTTTCACTTCAAACAAAATGATATTGCTCACCAAACTTTATCAAATGAAGTATTGTTTGCTCCTAAACACGTAAGTGATGGTCCAACTACACACGAAGGAGTAAGACATCCTATATTACCACAACGAACCACCCTCCTTAATCTCTACCAAACCTCACTAACATGGTGCTAAAAAAATGCTTCAATCAAAGGCTATAACAACCTACTTAACTACTCACATCCCAAGATAATAATACCCCTTACTTTTGGAATGAACTCCTAATCATTGAATGTTGACTATGAAAATACTAAAAGTCAAATGACCATCTAAGAGGAACAATTTAGATGCTACACAAACGGAAAAAATTGATCAATAATTCCCTATCCAACGTACCACCACATGGAATAAACTTTGTTTAGAACTCTCCTACATCAAAGTGTTAAAATGTTCTTTCACTTCAAAGAAGATGATATTGCTCACCAAACTTTATCAAATAAAGAATTGCTTCGACCTAAAGACGTAAGTGATGGTCTAACTACACACGCAGGAGTAAGACATCCTATATGACAACAACGAACCACACTCCTTAATCTCTACCAAACCTCACTTACATGGTGCTTAAAAAGGCTTTAATCAAAGGCACCCAGCATCATCCAAAATTCTAACAAACTCACACCTTAATTGCAGTCTAAATCATTGACAATGAAATGAAGGTAGACAAGATCAAGTTCTATGATAAAAATTCACAACTCTTCATGTTCTATATCATCAATCCGTTTTATTCAAATTGATCTTCACACTCTCCCCCTCTTCAAAATTGGTAAAAACATTGATGTCCATATGGCGAACTCTTTTAGCTCTGTTTCTATTTGTATTACCACTTTCATTTGTTTGTAAGTTACTATTATCCTTTAAAAAGTATGTTGGTTAAGTGTAAATACAAAAACATTTCTTTCAAAAATAATAATTACAAACAATTTTTATTTTTTTCAAAAATACATATAGAAGTGAAAACAGTATTTGGAGAAAAGTTATATATATATATATATATATATATATATATAACGGTTTTTACAAACTTAGGATATGGTTAAAGTCATAATAGATATTAGAAAAAAAATTAAAATAAAAAAAAAGATTTTACAGATTTAAGATAAGGTTAACATGACTAATGTTAGAAGATAAAAAACAAAAATATTTAGGATATTATTAAGAGTCAAAAAAAAATTAGAAAAAAGTTACGAACAAAATTTTTTTAAAGAGATTTCGGTATAAATAATAATCAAAACAAAAAACTACTTTAAAAATTTAGGATGCGATTTCAAATAGAAGATTTTACAGATCTAGGAAACTGATTTATAGACAAAAATAATAATTTTTATTAATTGTAAAAACATAAAATTTGAAAATAACTCAAAAAAAGGGCATAAATTAATGATTAAAAAGTAACCGATAACTTTTTTTAAAAAAAGCATATAGTTAATTATATAAAATTTGTAAGCTAGCCATTACATTCCTCAAGATTCTCAAAACACCAACCGGATATAAAACACCATGAAAGTAAGCCAGCTCAACCTAAAATGCCGCCCAAAATGAGCCCGAGTGGTACAAAAGACCAAGGTAAACTAATTCAACTTCCTTTGAATAACTGAAAGAGCAAAAAGCAAGAAAGACCTATCAACGCTAACAACCTACTTCACCAATTCAACTTCCATTTATTTAACATCTAAAAGAACAATAACCAAGAAAGATCTTTCAACGATAACAACCTACTTCACTACACACATCCCAAGATAATAATACCCATTACTTTTGGAATGAACTCCTAATCTTTGAATGTTGACTCTTAAAACACTAAAATTCAAATGACAATCTAATAGGAAAAATTTAGATACTACACCAACCGACAAAATTGATCCTTAATTCCTTATACAAGGTACCACCAACTCTCCTACATCCAAGTGTTAAAATGCTCTTTCACTTCAAACAAGATGATATTGCTCACCAAACTTTATCAAATAAAGTATTGTTTGGTCCTAAAGACGTAAGTGAAGGTCCAAGTACACATGCAGGAGTAAGACATCCTATATCACCACAACGAACCACCCTCCTTAATCTCTACCAAACCTCACTTACATGGTGCTAAAAAAAATTCTTCAATCAAAGGCTAACAACCTACTTCACTACACACATCCCAAGTTAATAATACCACTTACTTTTGGAATGAACTCCAAATCTTTGAATGTTGACTCTAAAAATACTAAAAGTCATGACCATCTAAGAGGAACAATTTAGATGCTACACAAACCGAAAAAATTGATCATTAATTCCTTATCCAACATACCACCACATGGAATAAACTTTGATTAGAACTCTCCTACATCCAAGTGTTAAAATGCTCTTTCACTTCAAAGAAGATGATATTGCTCACCAAACTTTATCAAATAAAGAATTGTTTGCTCCTAAAGACGTAAGTGATGGTCTAACTACACACGCAGGAGTAAGACATCCTATATCACAACAACGAACCACCCTCCTTAATCTCTACCAAACCTCACTTACATGGTGCTTAAAAAGGCTATAATCAAAGGCACCCAACATCATCCAAAATCTAACCAACTCACACCTTAATTGCAATCTAACCCATTGACAATGAAATGAAGGTAGACATGATCAAGATCTATGATAAAAATTCACAACACATGTTCTATATCATCAATCCTTTTTATTCAAATTAATCTTCACACTCTCCCCCTCTTCAAAATTGGCAAAAACATTGATGTCCATGTGACAAATTCTTTTAGCTCTTTTTCTATTTGTATTACCACTTTCATTTTATTATAAGTTACTATTATCTTTTAAAAAGTAAGTTGGTTAGAGTAAATACAAAAACATTACTATCTAAAATAATAATTGCAAACAATTTTTAATTGTTTCAAAAATACATATTAAAGTGAAAACAGTATTTGGAGAAAAGTTATAGATATAAAACGCTTTTACAAACTTAGGATTTGATTAAAGTCATAATAAAAATTAGAAAAAAAATTAAAAGTAAAAAAATAGATTTTACAGATTTAAGATAAGGTTAACATGACTACAAATGTTAGAAGATAAAAAACAAAAATGTTTAGGATATGATTAACAGTCAAAACAAAATTAGAAAAAAGTTACGAACAAAATAAAGACTTAAAGATTTAGGTATAAATAATAATCAAAACAAAAAAAAAGACTTTTAAAAATTTAGGATGCAATGTTATAGGTTTCAAAAATAGAAGATTTTACAGATCTAGGAAACTGATTTATAGAGAAAAAAATAACTTTTGTTAATTGTAAAAACATAAATTTGAAAATAACTCAAAAAAAGGGCATAAATTATTGTTTAAAAAGTGACCGATAACTTTAAAAAAAAACAAAAGCATATAGTTAATTATATAAAATTTGTTTGCTAGCCATTAGATTCCTCAAGATTCTCAAAACATCAACCGGAAAAAAAAACACCATGAAATTAAGCCATCTCAACCCAAAATGAGCCCGAGTGGGAACAAAGACCAAGGAAAACCAATTCAACTTCCTTATAACAATTAAATGAGCAAAAAGAAATAAAGGCCTACTTCAATTCAACTTCCATTTATTTAACATCTAAAAGAACAATAACCAAGAAAGGTCTATCAACGCGAACAACCTACTTCACTACTCACATCGAAGATAATACCCCTAACATATGGAATGAACACCTCATCTCTGAATGTTGACTCTCAAAATACTAAAAGTCAAATGACCATCTAAGGAGAACAAGTTAGATACTAGGCAAACCGACAAAATTGGTCCTTAATTCCTTATCCAAAGTACCACCACATGAAATAAACTGTGTTTATAACCCTCCTACATCCAAGTGTTAAAATGCTCTTTCACTCCAAAGAAGATGATATTGCTCAGCAAACTTTATCAAATCAAGAATTGTTTGCTCCTAAAGATGTAAGTGAAGGTCCAACTACACATGCAGGAGTAAGACATCCTATGACTTCACAAATTTAGGATGAGATTAGATATTAAACATTTTCAAATAGAAGATTTTACATATCTAGGAAACTGTTTTATAGACAAAATAATGATTTTTAATAATTGTAAAAACAGAAAATTAGAAAATAACTCAAAAAAGGGCATAAATTAATGTAAAAAAAGTGACTGATAACTTTTAAAAAAAAAACAAAAGAAGCATTTAGTTAATTATATAAAATTTGTAAGCTAGCCATTAGATTCCTCAAGATTCTCAAAACAACAACCGGACAAAAAAGACCATAAAAATAAGCCAGCTCAACCTAAAATGCCATCCAAAATGAGACCTACCAAAGACCAAGGTAAGCCAAATCAACTTTCTTTTAACAACTAAAAGGGCAAAAAGCAAGAAAGTCCTATCAACACCTACTTCACCACGTACATATCACAAGATAATAATACCCCAAACATATGGAATGAACTCCTAATCTTTGAACCTTGACTCCCAAGATACTAAGAGTCAAATCACCATCTAAAGAGAACAATTTAGATACTAAACAAATCGACAAGATTGGTCCTTAATTTCTTATCCAAGGTACCACCACTACGTGGAATAAACTTTGTTTAGAACACTCCTACATCCAAGTGTTAAATGCTCTTTCACAACAAAGAACATGATAATACTAACCAAATATATCAAATAAAGAATTGATTGCTCCTGAAGACGTAGGTGAAGATCAAACTACACATGCAAGAGTAAAACATCCTATATCACCACAAGGAACCATCTTTAATCTCTACCAAACCTCACATACATGGTGCTACAGAAGGCTTCAATCAAGGGTACCCAGCTTCATCCAAAATTCTAACCAACTCGCACCATAATTGCAAACTAAACCATTGCCAATGAAATGAAGGTAGACATGATCATGAGATTCACTATGACAAAATTCTAAATTTCCGTGTTCTCACTCATCATTCCATTTTATTCAAATCAATCTTCACTTTCTCTCTCTCTTCAACATTGGCAAAAACATTGATGTCCATGTGGCGACCTCTTTTAACTCTTTGTTTTTTTAACTCTTTTTCTTTTTGTATTACCACTTTCATTTTATTTTAAGTTACTTTTATCTTTTAAAAACTATATTGGTTACCGTAAATACAATAACCTTACTTTCCAAAATAGTAATTACAAACAATTTTTAAATTTTAAGAAAATACAATATTTGGAGAAAAGTAGTACATAAACAACGATTTTACAAACTTATGATATGGTTAAATTCAAAATAGAAATTAGAAAAAATTAAAAGTAAAAAAAAAAAGATTTCACAAATTTAAGATAAGGTTAACATGATTAAAATGTTAGGAGATAAAAAAAAATTTAGGATATGATTAAGAGTCAAAATAAAAATTAGAAAAAAGTAACAGATAAAAAATGATTTTACAGATTTAATGGATGGTTTTACAAAAAAAAAAAGTTATTAATAAAATCGATAAGATTTAGGGTATAAATAATAGTAAAACAAAAAATGACTTTACAAATTTAGGAGATAAAAAATGGTTTTATGGACCAAAAAAATATATTTATTAATTGTAAGAGTAACACATAATTAGTACACAATTTTACAAAATGTTATTAATAGAAACAATAAGATTTAGGATATAAATATGATTCAAAACAATAATTTAAAAAGGTATACATAAAAAATAATTTTACAAATTTTATATACGATTTTACAAGTTTTCAAACTGAAGATTTTATAGATTTAGTATAAATGGTCCAAGGTGACTGTCAACCACCTCTCGACTTAAGCCTAGAAACCTCCCATTCGTCGAAAACTAGGAACCCTTGGACCCAAAACACCTATCAAGTAAATGGGCACCACACACTCCAAGTCCTTCATATCTGTAAGGGTAAAATAGGTCATGCCTATTTTTACTTGTTTCCCTTTTCATGGTCAATATATTATTTTTGTTAAGTTTGTCGTATTTTAGGATTTAATATCTTTTATTAGATTTAGTTATGGTATATTTGGTACCAAAATCTTTTATTAGATTATGATACATCTTTTTTGGTAACTAAATCTTTGTATAAATCCTAGACAATTCGTGATTCTTGGAGCACTTAGATATTAGGAAATAAAATCTCACAGAATTGGTAAGTTGTTAGTCCTTCCTTTTTGCTAATCCTTTTCCATGTAGTAGCAGGAATGTTTTGCATGTGTGTAGGACATCGCATAACTATAAATAAAGGAGCAAGGATACGGGCTGTCGAAAGAGCTTGAGAGAGAGAACAAAAAGCCATAAAGTTGTGTTCAGAATCAAGGAGTTTCAGAAGTTGTTTCCAGTTCAGAAGACAAGCTGTTCGGCTGAAGCTGTTGATGTTATAACATTGGCAGTAACATCAAAGTTCTGAAAACTGTTTTGTCTTCCTGTTTTGTTTTAGAAAGCTGTTTTTATTTCTTCCCATGTTTTTGTCTGTTCAGTTTATGTGGGGTTTTTGTTCTCCAAGACTCATTGTCTTGTGAGAATATTTTTGTGAGTGATTTCACAATTGTGTTTGTTAAACGATAATTATTTTTAGTGAAATCTTTGTGGCCTTGAGGCTAGGTCTACAAGTATTATCTTGTAGATTGTTTTTGGTAAACCTGTGCATTCAGTTCACTGTTTGGTTATTAATTCTTCCGCTGCTATAATCTTCTTTGACCATTGTGATTCCCATTGTAGCTACATTCACAGCTACATTGGAAATTGCTTTGGTTTCTCTTGAGAATCCTAGCTATTGTGTCCTTTCAATTGGTATCAGAGTCTTCTCTTGACATCACTAAGAGTCGATTCTGGTCATAGCCGTGATGGATTCTCAATATGAGAATGTTGTTCGTCCTCCTACTCTTACTAATGCAAACTACTCTATTTGGAAAGTCAAGATGCGCATCTTCATCAAATCGATTGATGAAAGAGCGTGGCTTGCTATCTTGAATGGATGGAGTCCTCCTAAAACAACAGATTCTGATGGTGATGTCAAGGTCACCAAAGAGTCTGAATGGTCCAATGAAGATAGGAATACTACATCCTTTAATTCAAAAGCATTGTCTGCTATTTATAAAGCTTTAGATGCTAATACTTTTAGGGTGATTGCCAACTATGAGTCTGCTAAAGATGTTTGGGAGGCCCTTCAGACCTTGTGTGAAGGACCTACCAGTGTTCGCGCCTCTAAGTTAAGACTGCTCACCACACAATTTGAAAATACCAGAGTGAATGAGTCTGAAGACATTATGTCTTATTATGGTAGACTTCTTGACATGTCAAATTCTGCTCTTGCTTTAGGAGATCCCATCACTAATGAACGTCTTGTTAGCAAGATGATGAGAACTTTGCCTGAAAGGTTCAATGTCAAAATATGTGCTATAGAGGAAGCACATGATATTGACAAGATGAGTTTTGAACGATTAGCTGGTATTTTTCAAAACTTTGAATTGAACCTAAATGATCAAATCAAACAAAAAGGCAAAGGGGCTTCATCATCTTCTACACCTATTGTGAAAAATATTTCTATGCCTGCTCCTATTGATATCTCATCTAATTTGCTTGAAATTCAAAAGGATATTGATGAGTCTGATTTTGGAGAAGAATCTATAGCTCTTTTGACTACCAAATTTAGAAATTTTTTGAAAACTAAGAGTCAAAATAGAACTCCATCATCAAGCTCCAAAAACAATTTTAAACCTGATTCTGGAAAATTTGTTCCCAAGGAAAATTCTTTCCAAACTCCAGAAAAGCCTTTCACAAACCCCTTTGCTTCTAAATCTTCTTACAATGGTAAGAACATTGATTCAATTCAATGTAGAGAGTGTCAAGGGTATGGTCATTATGCTAACCAATGTGCAAATACTCTAAGGAAAAAGGGTTTGAATTTTTCAGCAACTCTGAGTGATAGTGATGGAGAAGATCCAGGTGATCTTATCACTCTCACTACTGTTTATGATTCTGAAACTGAAAGTGCAGGTTGTTCAGTCAATGTGACATCCAATGTAGCTACATCCGGAGTCACATCAGAAGATGCAGTGAACAAAAGCATGGATGATCTCTACTATTTTAACTCCACAGCCCCAGATGAAGGTGGAGATTCAGAGTCTGACTTGCTGGAAGGGTGCAAGGAACTGTACAAAGATTGGGAGAAACGAGCTCACCAAGTTACATTGCTTGAAAAAGGTCAATGAAGATCAGAAAGATTGCATAGTAAGGCTGGAATGCTTGCTAAGCAAAAAGGATGTTGAGATCGAAGGTTTGAAGGAGCAGCTCATTCAAGCAAAAGAAACCATTGCCAAATGGAATTCAAGTCAACATAAAATGGATGAGATGCTCAATTCAGGTAACTCATCCAAGGCAGGTATTGGTTTTGTTCCAAAAGTGTTTGTGAGAGAAGGAGAAGGCACATCTGAACCCAAACCAACTGCTCAAAATTTTCAGAAACTTGATTTCTTCGAAAAGCCAAAAACAAGAAAGAAAAACTTTGTTTGTCACTTCTACCATAAGCCTGGACATATACAACCTTTTTGTTTTCTGAAAAAGGCTATATATGAGGATGAAGTTAGGCAGGCCTTCTTGGCAAAAAATCAGATGCAACATGGAATGAAACAGCCAATGCAACAGCCAATGCAGCAACATTGGAAGTCACATTCGAAGTCTCATTCGAAGTCACATCAGAAATCTCATTCTCAGAAAAATCAACCTAAAGTTTTCAAACAGATGTGGGTTCCTAAGGGTAGTAATGACAAAGGCAAGTCCAAATACTGTGAACCTTTTGACATATGTCCTGGTGCTAGAATGTCTGATGATGAGATGTGCAATGTTACCTTCACTTCCTTGAAATCTCATATAGCTGGGTCATGGTACTTTGACAGTGGTTACTCTAGACATATGACATGTTCAATTGAAAATTTGAAAGATTATGTGAGCATCAATGGTGGTTCAGTGACCTATGGAGGTGGTGCCAAAGGCAAGATAATTGGCAAAGGAACATTGAATGTTGAAGGTCTTCCAAATCTCACCAATGTTTATCATGTGGAAGGACTTAAAACAAATTTGATCAGTATAAGTCAATTGTGTGATGATGACCTTCAGGTAAGGTTTGATAAAAATTCTTGTGAGGTTTTTGATCAAACTAACAAATGTCTTCTGACAGGTACAAGGTCATCTGACAATTGTTATATGTTCAACAATAGCCAATCATGTCAAAAAGCTAGTCTTGATATTACTGATCTTTGGCATCAAAAACTTGGACATATGAGCTTTTGTAAGCTCCATGAGCTTGTGAAACATGATGCAGTGAAAGGGTTGCCAAACTTGGAAAAGAATTATACAAAGGTATGTGGTCCCTGTCAAAAAGGTAAGCAAACCAAGGCACCTCATCTTCCTATATCACAATGTTCCACATCTAGGTGTCTAGAGATGATTCATACTGATCTCATGGGTCCCATTGAGGTAGAAAGTTTAGGAAGAAAAAAATACACTTTTGTATGTGTGGATGACTTTTCCAAATACACTTGGGTGATTTTCTTGAGAGAAAAATCTGAAACCTTTGAGGCATTTAAAATATGGTACACCCGTGTGATGAACTTGTATGATCTAAAGCTTATTAGAATTAGATCAGATCATGTCACAGAATATGAAAACTCATCATTTTCTAACTATTGTGCCTCTAATGGCATCTCTCATGAATTTTATGCTCCCAAAACTCCACAACAAAATGGAGTGTCGGAAAGAAAGAATAGGACATTATAAGAGATGACTAGGGTTATGTTGACCTCAAAAAAGTTGGCAAAAAGATTTTGGGCCGAAGCCTTAAATACAGCTTGTCACATTGGAAATAGGGTTTTCTTGAGACCAGGTAGTACAATGACTCCTTATGAAATTTTTCTTGGGAAAGAAACCAACCTTAAAATATTTTCATGTTTTTGGTTGTGTGTGCTACATTCTCAATGATAGAGACCAACTTTCTAAGTTTGATTCCAAAAGTGACAAGTGTGTCTTCATGGGTTATTCTACCAATAGTCGGGCTTACAGAGTTTTTAACCTCAGGACTAAGACTATTATGGAATCTATGAACATTGTCTTTGATGATCTAACGGATCTTGGCCATAAAACTGTTGAAGAAGATGTTTCAGGAATCCTTGATTTTGGAGATATCGATCGAGACCCCATATCTGGATCCGTGAACGATGGTGAACAAGCGAGAATACGGATCGGGATATGCGACGATGTGATTCGAAATGTGTCACCTAATGTGATTTCAAATATAGCTGATCATTGGACGAAACTTAGCGAAGTGATCGGAAACGAGGCGAATAAGGTAGTCGGTTTGTGATAGGGGATATGACATACGAAGCAAAATTCGAGAAAATACATCCTTTTCTCGGATCATAGGTAATGTTCGGGATGGTGTATCGGCTAGAAGAAAAGGTAAGGTGGATTACAAAAACATGCGTCACATTTGAATTTGATGAAATCCATGCATCTTGTTTTGTTTCACCATTGAACCCAAAAATAATGAAGCTCTTAAAGATGAATGTTGGATAAATGCCATGCAAGAAGAACTAGAACAATTTACTAAAATGATGTTTGGTATCTTGTTCTAGAGCCATAAATGTTATTAGAACAAAATGGATTTTCAAAAACAAAACAAATGAAGTGGGAGAGATAATAAGAAACAAAGCTAGACTTGTGGCTCAAGGGTATACAGTTGAGGGGTGGATTTTGATGAAACCTTTGCTCACATGGCTTGGTATTGAGTCCATTAGTCTGCTTTGCTTGCCATTGCATGTTTTCTTGACATAACTCTTCAACAAATGGATGTGAAGAGTGCTTTCTTAAATGGCATCCTAGAAGAAGAAGTTTTTGTTGAGCAACCAAAAGGTTTTGAGGACCCCCATAAACCCGCCATGTGTTCAAACTAAAAAAGGCCTTGCATGTCT
>JABEVN020003509.1:0-17943 GCA_013146195.2 Codonopsis lanceolata | reverse complement strand
ATTTCATTACTAACTATCAAATTTAGTCGAAAAATACAATAAATTCTTTGTCATTTTTTGGAAAGTATATTTGGCATGAGCGTGAGAACCCAAACCCATTACTTGTATTACTTGTTCTATGCCTAATAACGTGCTTGTTTCATCTTTAACATGATTAGATATCTCTTTTAGTCCATGCGACTCGTATTATCGTTATTGCATTCCTTATCGCTTGATTTCCTTCTATGCTTAGCATACCTTCCCGTTACGCCTCGTGTGTTGCCTTGGCCTGTTTGCACTCAACGAGACTTGTTAGGGTTCGATTGTCTCTCATAGGCGACTGAACGCTTCACCTTGATCATAGTAAGCTTGTTGGGAAGTTTAGAAACCTTCTTGCCTTGTTTTGGCCTTAGCGATTTCACCCTTCTCCGTTTTTCTTGCGTATTTCGGCGTGTGAATTGTTCCTTGAGTTCCCGGACTTGTATTCAAGTCATAACCATGATTTAACAAGCCTATTCCATGCCCAAGTTACCCTAGTTTTATTGCGTTTGATCGGGTTTGATTCGTCAACCAATCGTCGCTTGACTCGAGCCTTGTCCTACCTTGTTCCGGGTGATGTCCGGGTGTGTTTCGGACATGTTTTGAGTTGTGTTAGACCCTAGAATGGTTACCCATGAGCTTGGGACCATTTAGGACTTGTTTAGGTCTAGTTTTGAGGCCCCAGAAGTTCAGGCGGCCGCATGGCTCAAACGAGGCGCGCGCATCAAGTACTGAGAGCAAAGGAAAAATGGCACCCTTCTGCGTTATGAGGCGCGCCATGGGGTGAGCCCGCCTCACCCTCTGTTCGACCTTACGGGATTTTTCCAACTTTTAATCTTTTGTGGTGTCATTAGCCACTTAAACCCCCTTGCTTATTGACCCTAATCCAACCTATTAAACCCTAATCAACCTAGATTAGACCTAATCTCAAGCCCTCTCCTCTTGACACTTGGAATTCCACTAAAATCATGCAAGGCTTAAAGCCTCTCTCTTGTTGACTTTGCCCTCAACCTCTCATTTTCAGATTTCTCCCCTCTCTCTCCTGCCATGGTTGTGTGTGTAGAGATGTGGTGAGATTAGTGTGTGTTATGTCCTTAGATTGAGCTCCCGACCTCCGTTTGCCAAACCGAGACTACCGGAGTGAAGCTTCCGACGAGGAGAACGATTTCATCCGGTTACTTTGTGCTTCAACTTTCCTTTTCCTTGGTGAATGTAAGCTATCGATTTCCCTTAGGATACATGCTAGAATTGCCATGTTTCCCCCTTTTCTATTAATCTCCATGCTTCTTCCATGTCCAAATTATGATTGTGGATGTTTTGATCTCTTGGGATTTTGATTTATGTCCATCTTGTTGATTGAGACATATGCTTAGAATTAACTATGTTATATGCTTCCTTAGGAGCAACTTATGTTCTTGGATCAATAGATTTTAGTAACTCTTGGAAACCATGATTTCTAGGGTTCCTTATACCATGAATTGTCTATCCTATTGAATGGGGTCCTATGCCTAGAATTAAAAGAGTTCTATGTCCCCTTAGGAACAACTATTGTTCTTGGACCAATAACTTTTGATGACTCTTGGAGATAATGACTTCTCGGGTTTCACATGCTACAAACTGTCCATCCTATTGAGTGAGTCCTCGCCTCGAATGAATATATTCTATGCCTTCTTAAGAATAACAAATGTTCTTTGACTTACGACTCTTGATAACTCTTGGAAATTATGATTCTAGGGTTTCCTATGCCTTGTATTGATCATCCTATTGGATTGTGTCCTAGGCCTAGTATAAATTGTGATCTATGTTCCCTTGCGAGAAAATAATGTTCTCGGACCCTTGCACCTTATTAACCTTGAAAGAATGATTCTAAGGCCCTTGAATTCGAATTATCGATAATACTTAACTACGGTTGATTAATGGATTAATGACCCAGCCGGTCATCTGCGAGAACTTAGAAAAGTATTTTGGATGCATCTAGCATCTTAACCCCTTTGAATGAATTGGTAGAGACGACTCAACGGAGTCAAACCTAGGTGAACCATTGAACAATACCGGCTCAATGATCAATCCCTGACTTTCGCGTTTAAACACGTTCCTCTAATAATAATGATTCTAGGCTGTTGAAACTTGAATTGGTTACTGGCTTGATTCTTGATGTCATAAAATAGCATGTCTATTTGACATATTGAGTTCGCCCTTGCGAACTCCTTCTGCTGATTATTGATGAAAATTCTTAACTACGGTTGTTTAATAGATTATTGACCTAGCCGATCATATACGAGAACTTAGAAAAGGTTCATGATGCATTTAGCGTCTTATCCATCTTGGTTGAATTGTTATAGATGACTCAATGGAGTCAAGCTTAGCGAGCCATTGAACAATACCGGCTCACCGACCCATCCCTTCGACGTTCTAAACGCGTTCCTAAGAATATTAATTCTAGACTCTTGAACTTGAACTGATTACCTTGCTTGATACTTGATGTTATAAAATAGAATGCCTATTTGACTTGTTGAGTTCGCTCTTGTCGAACTCAACCTAACCTGATTATTGATGAGAATATTTACTTGTCTTGAGCGAGATCGCTCTTGTCGACCTCGTTCCCTACCCTGTTAATTTGTTAAGTAAACATTACTTGGCATTTGCATGAGTCGGTGGCATACTGTCTTTGTTCACACACGCCTCCACTTGTGGCCCACGGTGGAAATGCTCCCTTGTTGTAATCATTAAGAGCACCATTGGACTATCCGGGCATCTCCTCGGAAGATCGATGTACTACACACATTCGATACCCGCACTTTCGAATAACGCTTGTATGCAGGAACTACGTAGCGGCCCGGCTCTCGATATATCCTGATCCTATGTGATTTAATTACGAGCACCTATGTGAAACAATGTGCATTTTGAATACATGACCTCTATGATATCTTGTCCTGAATATGAAATCTTGCCTGAAATTGATATCTTGCCCTGAATGATGCATACTGCCATGACATGCATGATTGATAGCTTTCAAGTCTTTATGACTTACCCTTTCCCCTTTACTGCTTTAGATCCTAGCAAGACAGGTCTGCTTTCGATGACTCGCGGTGTTCGTGCTTTGTGCCCTTTTTGGTGCGCCGATGTTTTGAAGAGTGGTTTAGATGCCCTCTTTCCTTTGTTTTATATTTTGTAAGGCGACGGGTTAAGCAAGTCAACTAGACTATGCTTGGGTATTTGTGTAGAACTTGATTGTAAATCTTAGCGCTAGTAGATTAATACTTGTAGTACTTGTAACCCTGTTGTGCCGGCATTGTGTAAGCCGAGCTTTGATTAACTTGTTAGTATTCCTCCACGTTTTAGTCTTCCGCTGAGCATGCTTTTAGCTCTTTAGAAATTCTTGTCTTTGAACTATTAGCTTGGGTTCCGGCATGTAGTGTCGCCGAAGACTTGGTTATATTGTGTAACTGGTTATCAGGTTTAAAAGTTTTAAAAATATCCGGCCGTTTGGTGCCGAGGCGTGCTGCGACTCCAATGTTGCGTCACGTCGTTTTTGTGAACTAAGTCCCTGCTTGTTTAATTCCCTACTTGTTTCCCTCCTTATTTGGGCGGTCCGACCCTCGGTCCCATCTCGGGCCCGGGCCGGGTCGTCACATGAACATTTCCAAAAAAGGTGCACTTCTTTTATATAGGCTAGTCAAGTGCCGGCGTTGCACACACATGTTGCACACATGTTGCACACATGTTGAACGTGTTGTTAATGATTTTTTAGACTCAATTTTTATGGTAGGGAAAATGTACAAAGCCTTACTATATATTATCTAATTACCATTCTTCTTTAATAGTTAGGTGTTCTCCATGTTACTTAAATTTAATAGTATATATAGAGAGGGATTCTCTCTTACTTTTGTAATCACTAATTAGTTAGTTAAAGGGTATCCCTCTCTCTTTCTGTCTTATTAAACCTAACTTATTTACTTTACCGTCTGTCATGGCTTACCAGCCCCCGATCCCATTCCTGCTCCAGCTCCCTCTCCCACCCATCCTCCTGCTCCTACTCCCGAGATCAATAACTTAGTCCATCTAGTATTTTTATACAAAAAATATTGTATCCTTAGCGTACTAGCTATCTTCAATACGGTTGTTACAACCTATAATATTTATGCCAACAAACGAATTTTTATCGTAGCTGGGGCTATTATTACTTTTATTATTTCACTTTTAAATGTGTTTAGTGATGTAGCAGAATCTTATTTCAAGGATCACAGGAAGCCCCATAGAATTGCTCGTATTTCCTTTTGCGCTATAAGCATCGTCCAGTTGCTTGTGGCCTCCTACAATTTTTACGTGTCTATAACGTCGCAAATGATCCCTATAAACCACACTTTAAGTAAGTTGAACGAAGCAGTCACATTAGCTCTATTGGTGTACGCTTTTTTCCACGACCTATGGACAACCGGGCGTATATGATGAGATTTCATCACGAAGACTTGCCCCAACCGGCAGTATCCAACAAGACGAGTTAGACTATATTAGGAAGATAATTATAGTAGAATATCTTGGCCGAGAGGAGCACCTATAGCCTCTGTATATAACTTCAAATCCCATGAAATGTACAAAAATAAGTGTCAAGTTTGTCTATATTTCTAAATATATTTTCATATCGATTATTTAACATGTAATTTGTAATTGTGTGTTTGTGTGACCATGTGTGTCCTTTGGCCTTGACCATTGCTGCAATTTTGTAGAATGCATGCATCTTTTTTTCTTTTTCTAGGTGAAATATTGTAAATTACTAGCTAATTGCAAAATGTGTAATATACGTTTAATTTATGTAATACGCTATATTTAGTTTCTATCATTCTAGAATTTTCTGCATAATTTTCTTAGCTCATTGCATTTTGATCGGATTGATCTCTATCACATGCCAAACTACATAATGGTGGTATTTTGAAGAGTTTATATCCATAGTGTTTTTATCAAAATAAAAAAATGGATCAGTTATTCAATTACTCAGTAACGATTCACTTGGCTTTGTGTTCTGGATTCATCTATTGTTATTTACAATTAATGTAACAAATATATTTACAACATTCAATTACCTTGATTTCAAATAATGATGAGTTTTTTTTCCCCAATTCTAATAAATTGAAAAGTGATTAAAATGTGAAATCTATCGTTTCAAGGCATCTGTCGGTCTCCAATATAAATTGACAACTTCTAGAGTAAGCAATGCCCAACATTTCATTACTAACTATCCAAATTTAGTCGAAAAATACAAACAAAATTGCTGTCATTTTTGGAAAGTATATTTTGGCATGAACATTTCCAAAAAAGGTGCACTTCTTTTTATATAGGCTAGTCAAGTGCACGCACGTTACACGCGCGTTGCACACATGTTGCACGTGTTGTTAATGATTTTTTAGACTCAATTTTTATGGTAGGGAAAATGTACAAAGCCTTACTATATGGTATCTAATTACCATTCTTCTTTAATAGTTAGGTGTTCTCCATGTTAGTTAAATTTAACAGTATATATAGAGAGGGATTCTCTCTGACTTTTGTAATCACTAATTAGTTAGTTAAAGGGTATCCCTCTCTCTTTCTGTCTTATTAAACCTAACTTATTTACTTTATATCGCTGTCATGGCTTACCGGCCCCGCTCCCATTCTGCTCCGGCTCCCTCTCCCACCCATCCTCCTGCTCCCTCGAGATCAATAACTTAGTCCATCTAGTATTTTTAATACAAAAAATATTGTATCCTTAGCGTACTAGCTATCTTCAATACGGTTGTTACAACCTATAATATTTATGCCAACAAACCAATTTTTATCGTAGCTGGGGCTATTATTACTTTTATTATTTCACTTTTAAATGTGTTTAGTGATGTAGCAGAATCTTATTTCAAGGATCACAGGAAGCCCCATAGAATTGCTCGTATTTCCTTTTGCGCTATAAGCATCGTCCAGTTGCTTGTGGCCTCCTACAATTTTTACGTGTCTATAACGTCGCAAATGATCCCTATAAACCACACTTTAAGTAAGTTGAACGAAGCAGTCACATTAGCTCTATTGGTGTATGCGCTTTTTCCACGACCTAGTGGACAACGAGGCGTATATGATGAGATTTCATCCTGAAGACTTGCCCCAACCAGCGTATCCAACAAGACGAGTTAGACTATATTAGGAAGATAATTATAGTAGAATATCTTGGCCGAGAGGAGCACCTATAGCCTCTGTATATAACTTCAAATCCCATGAAATGTACAAAAATAAGTGTCAAGTTTGTCTATATTTCTAAATATATTTTCATATCGATTATTTAACATGTAATTTGTAATTGTGTGTTTGTGTGACCATGTGTGTCCTTTGGGCCTTGACCATTGCTGCAATTTTGTAGAATGCATGCATCTTTTTTTCTTTTTCTAGGTGAAATATTGCAAATTACTAGCTAATTGCAAAATGTGTAATATACGTTTAATTTATGTAATACGCTATATTTAGTTTCTATCATTCTAGAATTTTCTTTATAATTTTCTTAGCTAATTGCATTTTGATCGGATTGATCTCTATCACATGCCAAACTACATAATGGTGGTATTTTGAAGAGTTTATATCCATAGTGTTTTTATCAAAATAAAAAAAATGGATAAGTTATTCAATTACTCAGTAACGATTCACTTGGCTTTGTGTTCTGGATTTATCTGTTGTTATTTACAATTAATGTAACAAATATATTTACAACATTCAATTACCTTGATTTCAAATAATGATGAGTTTTTTTTCCCCAATTCTAATAAATTGAAAATTGATTAAAATGTGAAATCTATCGTTTCAAGGCATCTGTCGGTCTCCAATATAAATTGACATCTTCTAGAGTAAGCAATGCCCAGCATTTCATTACTAACTATCCAAATTTAGTCGAAAAGTACAAACAAAATTGCTGTCATTTTTGGAAAGTATATTTTGGCATGAACAGTTCCAAAAAAGGTGCACTTCTTTTTATATAGGCTAGTCAAGTGCTGTAAGAACCCGAACCTTCGTGTATTTGACTTTCTCGTGTTGCATTCTTTGTTGTTAATGCGTCGAGTGTTTATCTTAACATGATAGCACCTAAATAAGTCTCATTGGAGTCTTAGTACCTTGCATATAAGATTGACAATGTTCATCTTAGTTGTTGTATGCTTGGTTGAGAGTTTAGAAGCTTTGTTGCTTTGTTTGAGCCTTAGGGTTTCTCGGGATTGCCTTCGTTGCTTGTATTGTTTGTGCTTTAAACTTGCGAGAAGTTCATTTAAGTTCTAAACCAAGTGTACTAGTATTCCTCATGCTTTCACAATCAATGTTCATAGATTTGTTGCATTTGGAAATAAGATGACCAACTTATCACTTCACAGATTCAGTCCTGTTTTTGGGCGAACTTCGGGAAAATTCTGGTACCAATCTACTAAAGAGAATTTTCTAAAACTTTAGTATGTTTTGCCTACATATGTTAGGATACTCTCTGTAAAATATGGTATTTTTCCAAGGTGTATAAGTACCGCATTTAGGTCTTGACTTAAGGCTGTGCCAGAATTCTGTTTTCAGGAAATCAACTTCTGTACTTGAACTTGTAGTAGCCATATTTTGATGAATATAAGTCCAAATTGAGTAATTTAAAAGGCTAAACTATATTTTAAGGAGTCTAGTTTCATAAAAATCAATAATCATATCATTTGGATGTGTGAGCTATTTATGGTCGATTTTACAAGATTGACTGTCTGTTTTCTAGATTCTGGTTTGTGACATTTCTTTAGTGTTTTGGCTATTGACCCTTGCACCCTTGCCCTTGGCCGACCAAAGTGAGTCAAAGCCCTCTTTGTTGACTCTCCTACAACCCTTCTTGGCCCTTACATCATTGCTTATCAAAGGCTAGCATGCCTTGGCCAATTAGAAGTCTCTTAAAGCCCTTCACTTGGATTAGGGACTTCATGGGAAGTATATAAACACAAGTTCAGCCTCTACAACCATTTTTGATCAACATAACCAGAGAACTTCAGAGACTTAGCTCAAATTTCGTCCATGGAGGTCACACCAACTTGAGAGACCATTTCCCGGAGATCCGGTGGTCCGATCGTCGAACCGAGACCGCCAAATCGAAGCCCTCGATCTTCTCTACAACAATCCTTGCTCTAATCAACCTTTCCTCCATTAATCTTAGGACTAAGGTACGTTGAGAAATCCCTGAAATTTTCATGTTCAATAAAATGACATGACCCCTTCATTATAGTTGCTCTATTGATGATTATGAACATCTTTTGTGAAGACAAATCCTCCAATTCAACCTTTGAAATATGTGTAGGATTTCATTAATTCTCTATGAAGTTGTGATTTTGACATTTTGTAAAGCATGAATGTTGTTTATAATGAGCTTAGGAATAACTCTTGTGAAAGATTATGTTTCAATTCAAGGTTTAACAAAATCTCCGATTCTAGGGTTTGAAACTCGGGATTGTGTTTAAGGCTAGTTTAAGATCATGAACGGCCTAGTTATCGAGTTCTAAATGAAAGGAGAACTTAGGAAAGGGCAATGTGATGCATATAGTATCAATGCTCTATTTGGTTGAATTTTAGTAAAACTCACCGGAGTTGAAATTAGGGAGTTATTGAACAATACCGACTCCACATTCAATCCCTACGATGTTTGTAGTGCGTTAGACTAATATATTAGCCTACGTGACTTTGGGATGGATTGAAGGGCATGTTTGATATGAGTGATTATAAGACTCAATCGAGTTCTTATGTGGTTTATGTGATTGTGTGAAGCAAATGCACAATTGAGAGCATGTTGTAGAATGATGTATCTACTTGACAGGTTGAATTCGCTCTTGTCGAATTCCTACTTGATTCTTTAATGAGTAAAAACACCTACTTGTTGAATAATGAATTTGAGGACTATTCTATGAGAAGATTTGGATTGGGGCTTTCTTAGTACTCTATACATGGAGTCTACTTGTATAAGTCGCTAGGATGACCATGTTGTTATCTAAGACTCACCGGTATGGTTTGACCTTACGGGTTATTACCGCTCTAGTGTTGCTTAAGTCTTTGACTACCATCGACTTTTGTGTTATTGAATGAGTTGCTACTCTAGGAAGGAGTTTAGTAAATGGCTTCATGATCCGAGACTAACGGAGTAGTCTTGGATAGTACTTAATGGATGATGGTTAAGTTGTGACTATGTTGAATTTCATAGGTGAATATGGAATAATGTGTATATTTTATATTATGACTAAATGCATGATTTCCTACCTTGTCAAGAATTGATTCTTCTATGTGTTTCTATGATATGACTTATGAGCATATTGAATGTATTTGCCTTCGTGCCTGATCTGTTCTACAATTAATGAATTGTGGTGATGAACTTGGATTCTACTATTAAGTGGAATTATGAATCAAAATTGAACTAAGCTTGATTTCACAGTAATCAACTTGGGCTTCCCTTATATAATTGACTTGGGACTTGAACTAAGATTCCTAAATGGAATGAGAACCTTGCTATGCCTCAAACGAGAACATAGAAAAGAGTCTTGGGACACATATAGTGTTCAAACTCTATTTGGTTAGAATTGTAGTAAAGACTCAACGGAGTCGAGTTAAGGAACAATTGAACCTTACGAGGATCGTGGTGAGATCCTATGATAATTATATTCCATTTGACTAGATTACTAGCTTTTGGGACTTGAATTGAATAGAGTGAACAAACTTGGCACTTATGATTTAGAGACTCAAATGAGTTCCTATTGTGGTTTTGTGATTTATGTAACAATGTGCATAATCGTATGAGTTTAGTAGGATCATTATATCTACTTGAGAATTAGCAAGTAAACATCTACTTGTGCATTGCATATAAGTCCAGCTGGCATTACTTGAGTTTTCATGATGATGGTGGGACGATGCATTGTTTTCACGAATTATGGGATTCGTGGTTGCAATGTATCGCCGTACCGGATTCGGGTTTCACACACACCTCCACCTTTGCTAGCTACGGTGGGGAAGTAGCCCCTTTGTCGTAACCAATTGAGCGCATTGGCTAGTGCTATTTTCTGAGTAGAAGCTCGACCCGAGAAGAGAGCTCGGTACTTTGATACGAACACGGGTATCATTGGCGCGATTGATTAACAGTTGTGATTGCGGGGAGCAATACGACGGAAGTGATTTGCATCTTCTCTATCCTTTATGTGGCTTACTATGGGCACTTATGTGATAACAAAGTGTTAGTTGAACATGAGATCTTATTGACCATGTTTGTATTGGTGATGATACATGAGAGATTTGATATGTATATATAGATATATGCATACTTGTATATGAGATATATATGAAAGACTTGATGTGTATATATATAGATATGCACACTTATGCATGATGATTTTATGGGAGATTTCATATGTATATTTAGAGATATACATACGATATAGGTGTATATATATAAACATGCACCCTTACACGTGGTAGGTGTGAATAGCTTGATTCGTATATATAATGATATGTATACTTGCATATGATGTTTTGTGGAAACTACCTTCTAATTCATTTGATTTGTGTGTGGCAGGGGAATTACACCCCGTTCATTTGGACGGTTTAGTAAGTAAGAAGGAGTGGATATCTTGTGGAGTATCGAAATGATACGGCGCCTCTTCCGAGGTTTTTTACGTCATATATAAAATGACACCTTGGTTATGTTTATGTTACATAATTATATGTTGCATATATATTGTAGTAGCGTCTTGGGTCATTATGACTCATCTCGTACTTGTTTTTAGTTGCGATGGCGATAGTTGCACCGAGGTCGAGTAGATCGTGGTAGCGAGCGGTGGGTCGATAGATCGAGGTTAGATCGTGTGGTTCGTGTTTGTAGCGGTAGACTTTCCCGAGTAGCGCTTGTGGAGTCTTGTTCCTTTTAGCATTGTCATTGATTTCATGTACTTTGCTATTCTTGTGAGATCGACATTTTGTAAAGTTATTTAGACTTCTGATCGGGTAGAATACTTGGTATTTGTATTGGTTTTTCTTGGGCCGCGTGTTGTGTCGTGCCTTGTTTCGATTTTAGTATTTATTTCGGTTGTCTCCAGACGCACGCGGTAGCTTTGGGGAATTTCCTTATTCTAGTTTTTATAGTTGTTGGTTGACCCGGTATGCTTTAGCCGTTGGGTAATTGTTATATCGAGTTGGTTCTTTGTTGAAAGCGCCGGCTGGAGTGCCGATGGTTTGATTAGCGTGCTGCAATGTTGCGGCGCGAGTTTTGTTTTTCCTCCTTTGAGAGATAATGTCTCTCTTGGTTTCATTGTCGTTGGTTTTCGAGCTTCATAGCTTGGGACTTCTTTCTTATATTGCTTCCGTTGATTCGATTTTTGAAATACCGTATTTTAGTGCGGTGTTATGTTCATGTTTAAGAGCGAGTTTGCTCGACTGTTTGACTAGCACTACTGCTTATCAAGTGCTTGTCCTCTTATTAAGTTAGTTCCAGCGGCACGACCATGGGATTTCGTGTTGGAATCCGGGTCGGGTCGTTACACTTACTATATGGTATCTAATTACCATTCTTCTTTAATAGTTAGGTGTTCTCCATGTTAGTTAAATTTAACAGTATATATAGAGAGGGATTCTCTCGACTTTTGTAATCACTAATTAGTTGGTTAAAGGTATCCCTCTCTCTTTACGTCTTATTAAACTAACTTATTTACTTACCGTCATGGCTTACGGCCCCAGCTCCCATTCATGCTCCCGGCTCCCTCTCCACCGTCCATCACTCCTGCTCCCGAGATCAATAACTTAGTCCATCTAGTATTTTTATACAAAAAAATATTGTATCCTTAGCGTACTAGCTATCTTCAATACGGTTGTTACAACCTATAATATTTATGCCAACAAACGAATTTTTATTAGTAGCTGGGGCTATTATTACTTTTATTATTTCACTTTTAAATGTGTTTAGTGATGTAGAGAATCTTATTTCAAGGATCACAGGAAGCCCCATAGAATTGCTGGTATTTCCTTTTGCGCTATAAGCATCGTCCAGTTGCTTGTGGCCTCCTACAATTTTTACGTGTCTATAACGTCGCAAATGATCCCTATAAACCACACTTTAAGTAAGTTGAGCAAGCAGTCACATTAGCTCTATTGGTGTGCGCTTTTTCCACGACCTAGTGGACAACGAGACGTATATGATGAGATTTCATCCTGAAGACTTGCCCCAACCAGCGGCGCGTATCCAACAAGACGAGTTAGACTATATTAGGAAGATAATTATAGTAGAATATCTTGGCCGAGAGGAGCACCTATAGCCTATGTATATAACTTCAAATCCCATGAAATGTACAAAAATAAGTGCCAAGTTTGTCTATATTTCTAAATATATTTTCATATCGATTATTTAACATGTAATTTGTAATTGTGTGTTTGTGTGACAATGTGTGTCCTTTGGGCCTTGACCATTGCTGCAATTTTGTAGAATGCATGCATCCTTTTTTCTTTTTCTAGGTGAAATATTGTAAATTACTAGCTAATTGCAAAATGTGTAATATACGTTTAATTTATGTAATACACTATATTTAGTTTCTATCATTCTAGAATTTTCTGCATAATTTTCTTAGCTAATTGCATTTTGATCGGATTGATCTCTATCACATGCCAAACTACATAATGGTGGTATTTTGAAGAGTTTATATCCATAGTGTTTTTATCAAAATAAAAAAATGGATCAGTTATTCAATTACTCAGTAACGATTCACTTGGCTTTGCGTTCTGGATTCATCTATTGTTATTTACAATTAATGTAACAAATATATTTATAACATTCAATTACCTTGATTTCAAATAATGATGAGTTTTTTTCCCCAATTCTAATAAATTGAAAAGTGATTAAAATGTGAAATCTATTGTTTCAAGGCATCTGTCGGTCTCCAATATAAATTGACAACTTCTAGAGTAAGCAATGCCCAGCATTTCATTACTAACTATCCAAATTTAGTCGAAAAATACAAACAAAATTGCTGTCATTTTTGGAAAGTATATTTTGGCATGAACATTTCCAAAAAAGGTGCACTTCTTTTTATATAGGCTAGTCAAGTGCACGCGCGTTGCACATATGTTGCACGTGTTGTTAATGATTTTTTAGACTCAATTTTTATGGTAGGGAAAATGTACAAAGCCTTACTATATGGTATCTAATTACCATTCTTCTTTAATAGTTAGGTTGTAACACCCGAAATTTTTGATATTTATATCAAGATAAAATGGTGGCGTTTAAATATTTATTTTCGGTTAAAGTTGACCCTAAAATCAACCCTGGATGACTAAGGGACATTTAGGATTAGCTTGAAATTATTTTGGAATGAGTTTTGTGTACCATTGCACGAGTTTGAGTTGATTTTCGGTTTGGGCCGCGTATTCCCGCAGCCCAAATTTGGCCATAGTTTGGTGTAGAGAACTTGGAATTGAGATCCGTTTGGTGCGTTAGAAACTAGACTTTAAGGGCTTTCTAACCATATCTTATTTGTAATTTTCAAACTTATAAATCAATGTAGGCACGTGCTTGAATTTGACAGAAATTACATAACATCAATTGGGCTTTTGGACTTTTGGGTCATTGGGCTTTGGGCCCATTGTTCCCTTTTATATGGTTAATGTGAGGATGAGTTCAAAACTCATCAATCAGTTCTCACCCTTCATTTCTAGCCGTGTATGAGGGAAGAAATTATTTTTTTAGTTTGGAAAACTTCAAAGTGGGTCCCACATAAAGATATTTATCACTCCTAGTTCATTTCCATGGGTTTGGTCGGCTGGAGAAGTGAAGATTTGGGCTAAATGCTTAATGAATCCACTCAAGCACGGAAGAGAGACTTTGTCTCTCATAATTTCAGATATACTCCATCCGTTCTCTCCTTCTTTCGATATTCAGTCCGCCTAAGAATATTGTGTAGGTGATCAATCAAGGTTACAATACTTTGGTGCTTTGATGAGCCGACACGTAGAAGCTGCGGGTTGACTCGGTTTTGTTTTTATAAAAAAGGATTTTGGTGTGTTTTAATCGAACAATTCCGCAAGTATGCGTTACTATTTTCCTTATTTGTCTGTGTATGTAGTGACATATGTTTCTATAGTAATATATTAGTTAACGGGTAGAAAATATACTATTTGTTAATTATTTTTGTGGGTAGTTGATATACGTATTCGTAGTAAATAATTACTATGTTTAATCGGTAGAATAGCCGATAAAGATAAAATAGGATGATACTGCAAAATGACATTTGTGACCCAAAATATTTATGGAGTTATCTAATTACTTATAAAAGTGTAGGTTGTCTTTTACAACTTAATGTATGGACAAATGTACCCTTTAACTTAATAAATCACTCACCATTAATTAAGGTCAAAAGAGTAAATTTGTTATAGACTAATTAATTCAATGAATAATTAAATAATAGTTTGATCCCTTAACTTGTACCTATTTTCAATTTACGTCCTACATTATTTAATTCAATTCATTTCGTCATGGATTTTGATTTTTTATTCAATTTCCCCCACCTATCAGGATCGTTACAAATGTCGCCCAATATTTACTGAAATGACAAAAATACCCTTACTTGGTTGAGACACAAAAACCTTATTCGAAACTAAAAAAATAATATGGTTTTATTTTCTTAAATATGTTCGGAAAAGACATTATAAAATTTATATGAAACATTATATCTATAGTAATCGAATTGTTGGTTAGTATCGAGATATTAAACAAATTGGTAGCATGTTTAGTTATTACCCATAAATAAAATAAGATAAATAAGTTTAAAAAATGTGTCATAATGTCAAAAAGATGAAAAAATGAAGTATCATTTGATGAATTTGTGCCTTTTGTTAAGGACAATACACATAAATTTATCATGCCAAATAATAATGATTAGAAAAAAGTGTCATAAATATTATAAATCACTTGCCATGAATTAAGGCCAAAAGAGTAAATTTGTCATAAGCAAATTAATTTCGTGAATAATTAAATAATAAATTGAAATGTCGCCCAATATTTTCTGAAAGACAAAAATACCCTTACTCGGTTGAGAAACTAAAACTTTATTCGAAACTAAAAAAATAATATTGTTTTACTTTCATAAATATATTTGGGAAAGACATTATAAGATTTATATGAAAAATTGTATCAATAGTAATACAATTTAATCTAATCTAATCTAATCTAATCTAATCTAATCTAATCTAATCTATTCTAATCTATCTAATCTAATCTAATCTAATCTAATCTAACTACTTATAAAAGTGTAGGTTGTCTCTTACAACTTAATGTATGGACAAATGTACCCTTTAACTTAATAAATCACTCACCATTAATTAAGGTCAAAAGAGTAAATTTGTTATAGACTAATTAATTCAATGAATAATTAAATAATAGTTTGATCCCTTAACTTGTACCTATTTTCAATTTATGTCCTACATTATTTAATTCAATTCATTTCGTCATGTATTTTGATTTTTTTTTCAATTTCCGCCACCTACCAGGATCGTTACAAATGTCGCCCAATATTTACTGAAATGACAAAAATACCCTTACTTGGTTAAGACACAAAAACCTTATTCGAAAATAAAAAAATAATATGGTTTTATTTTCTTAAATATGTTCGGGAAAGACATTATAAAATTTATATGAAAAATTATATCTATAGTAATCGAATTGTTGGTTAGTATCGAGATATTAAACAAATTGGTAGCATGTTTAGTTATTACCCATGAATAAAATAAGATAAATAAGTTTAAAAAATGTGTCATAATGTCAAGAAGATGAAAAAATGAAGTATCATTTGATGAATTTGTGCCTTTTGTTAAGGACAATACACATAAATTTATCATGCCAAATAATAATGATTAGAAAAAAGTGTCATAAATATTATAAATCACTTGCCATGAATTAAGGCCAAAAGAGTAAATTTGTTATAAGCAAATTAATTTCGTGAATAATTAAATAATAAATTGAAATGTCGCCCAATATTTTCTGAAAGAAAAAAATACTCTTACTCGGTTGAGAAACTAAAACTTTATTCGAAACTAAAAAAATAATATGGTTTTACTTTCTTTAATATGTTCGGCCAAGACATTATAAGATTTATATGAAAAATTATATCAATAGTAATACAATTTAATCTAATCTAATCTAATCTAATCTAATCTAATCTAATCTAATCTAATCTAATCTCACTCTAACTACTTATAAATGTGTAGGTTGTCTCTTACAAATTAATGTATGGACAAATATACCCTTAACCATAATAAATCACTCACCATTAATTAAGGTCAAAAGAGTAAATTTGTTATAGACTAATTAATTCAATGAATAATTAAATAATAGTTTGATCCCTTAACTTGTACCTGTTTTCAATTTATGTCCTACATTATTTAATTCAATTCATTTCGTCCTGTATTTTGATTTTTTTTCAATTTCCCCACCTACGATCAGATGTTACAAATGTCGCCTAATATTTACCGAAATGACAAAAAATACCCTTCGGTTGAGACACAAAAACCTTATTCGAAACTAAAATAATAATATGGTTTACTTTCTTAAATATGTTCGGGAAAGACATTATAAAATTTATATGAAAAATTATATCTATAGTAATAGAATTGTCGGTTAGTATCAAGATATTAAACAAATTTGTCGCTTGTTTAGTTATTACTCATGAATAAACTAAGATAAATAAGTTTAAAATATGTGTCATAATGTCAAGAAGAGGAAAAAATGAAGTATCATTTGATGAAATTGTGCCTTTTGTTAAGGACAATACACATAAATTTATCATGCCAAACAATAATGATTAGAAAAAAGTGTCATAAATATTATAAATCACTTGTCATAATTAAGGCTAAAAGAGTAAATTTGTCATAAGCAAATTAATTTCGTGAATAATTAAATAATAAATTGAAATGTCACCCAATATTTTCTGAAAGACAAAAATACCCTTACTCGGTTGAGAAACTAAAACTTTATTTGAAACTAAAAAAATAATATGGCTTTACTTTCTTAAATATGTTCGGAAAAGACATTATAAGATTTATATGAAAAATTATATCAATAGTAATACAATTTAATTTAATCTAATCTAATCTAATCTAACTACTTATAAAAGTGTAGGTTGTCTCTTACAACATAATGTATCATTTGATGAATTTGTGCCTTTTGTTAAGGACAATACACATAAATTTATCATGCCAAATAATAATGATTAGAAAAAAGTGTCATAAATATTATAAATCACTTGGCATGAATTAAGGCCAAAAGAGTAAATTTGTCATATGCAATACTCAATTCTCTCTCGTGATTAATTAAATAAATAAAATTTAATGTCACCCAATATTTTCTCGAAATAAAAATACTTACTCGGCTGAGAAACTAAAACTTTATTCAAACTAAAAAAATAATATCGTTTTTACTTTCATAAATATAAGTTGAAAGACATTATAAGATTTATATGAAAAAATTGTATCAATAGTAATACAATTTAATTTAATCTAATCTAATCTAATTTAATCTAATCTAATCTAATCTAATCTAATCTAATCTCACTCTAACTACTTATAAATGTGTAGGTTGTCTCTTACAAATTAATGTATGGACAAATATACCCTTAACCATAATAAATCACTCACCATTAATTAAGGTCAAAAGAGTAAATTTCGTTTATAGACTAATCTAATTCAATGAATAATTAAATAATAGTTTGATCCCTTAACTTGTACCATTGCCAATTTATGTCCTACATTATTTAATTCCAATTCATTTCGCCCTGTATTTTGATTTTTATTCAGCTTAATATTTACTGAAATGACTAAAAAATACTCCCTTACCCTATGTTGAGACACAAAACCTTATTCGAAACTAAAATAATAATATGGTTTACTTTCTCA
>JABEVN020003508.1:0-17947 GCA_013146195.2 Codonopsis lanceolata | reverse complement strand
TTATCACATGAAATCATCAGATATACCGATGCACCGCTTAGAAAATATATTGCACAATCCAAATGCCCCTGGGCATTGTTAAACTGGTCGATTGAGCTCACGGAGTTCGATATAACTTACACCCCGGCCAGCAAAGAAAGCGCTGCCGATTTCTGGTGGAGTGTACATTTACCCAGGACAGGGATCGCCCAAACAAGAAAGCCAAGAACAAAGAGCCTATAGCGGGCACATCCAATGAACAAGTCAAAATTCGACCTGAGCAATGTTGGTCGCTTTATGTAGATGGGTCTTCATCGCAAGAAAGCAGTGGCGCAGGAATATTTTTGATGGCACCTGAGGACCTAACACCAATTCGAGAAGGCCTTGCGGTTTAAATTTAAAGCTTCAAATAATCAAAGTGAAATGAGCCCTTATAGCCGAATGGAATTGTGTATTGACATGGGATTAAACACTGGTCGCACACAGTGATTCTCAACTCGTGGTCAACCAAGTAAGCGGGGAATACGGAGTCAACAACCCAACCTTGGTGCAATACTGCGAACTAGTGAAGAGGCTAGCCGAAAAATTTGTTTATTGGGAACTGGCAAAGATTGGAAGGGATGACAACACACGGGCAGATTACCTATCGAAATTGGCCGCGTCGGATGTAGAGGCCCTTCCGACACAGGTTCGAGTCGAGTTCGCTGAGGTACCCGCTATTTGCCGACCCCAAGTAATGGAGATAGTAGAAGAAGAAAAAAGTTGGATTACGGAGCTGAAAGAGTACATCGAGGAGGGAAGATTGCCAGAGAATAAGCAAGAGGCCCGCAGAATTCAATGTCGAGCAGCCCGATACATCATGTTAAATGGAATTTTGTACAAGAGATCTTTTGGCAAGCCGCTGATGAGGTGTGTTGGGCCAGATATGTCACAAGGTGTGCTCGAAGAGGTACACGAAGGCGTATGTGGTGGACACCCCGGAAACAGATCGTTAGCAGAAAAAATAAAATTTCTTGGGTATTATTGGCCAAGTTTGAAGAGGGATGCAGAAAAATATGTCAAAAAGTGCGAGACCTGTCAGAAATTCGCGGACATTCCCAGGCTGCCTGCAGTCGAGCAGACACCTGTTGTTGCTGCCTGGCCCTTCGACAAATGGGGAATTGACCTAATCGGGCCTTTCCCCAAGGCCCGAGGAGGATGCCAATATGCAATTGTAGCAGTCGACTACTTCACCAAATGGGTAGAGGCCAAGGCACTGGCAAGCATCACGGAGGCAAACGCGATTAAGTTTGTCCGAGAGCAGATTTGGTGTCGATTCGGACTGCCGCGAGTTATTATATCGGATAGGGGAACACAATTTTCGATAAATTTATTGAAGCTTGCCCGACCACGTAAAAATAGAACACATCTGATCTTCTGTCTCGCCCCCCCAAGGGAACGGGCAAGTTAAGCCAGAACAAAGCAGATACTTACAGCTTTGAAGAAAAATTTGGAGGGGCGAGCTGGCAGATGGGTGGACGAGCTGCAGATTGCTCTCTGGTGTGTTCGAACCACGGTCAAAGGTCCGACTGGCGAAACTCCCTTTTGCCTCACATATGGCTCAGAAGCAATGGCTCCTGTTGAGGTCGCTCTGCCTTCCCCACGGGTATCTTTTTTCCAGGAGTCTGCCAATGAGGAGGCTCGCATTAATGAATTGGATTATATCGAGGAAAGACGATTACAGGCAAGCTTGCAGATGGAGAATTATAAAAAGAGGGCCAAAGCCCACCACGACAAGAGAGTGAGACCACGCACGTTTGCTGTCGGTGATTGGGTGCTGAGAAAAATAGAAGCAACTGGTAGACAACATGCTCAGGGGAAACTGTCACCAAACTGGGAAGGGCCGTACAGGGTGACCAGGATCATTAGAGAAGGAACTTATAGGCTTCAAGACGAACAAGGCCGCGAATTGAAAAACCCCTGGCATGCGGATCACTTGAAAAAATTCTACATGTAATCTTTTTGATATAAACACTTTGCTCGAATTTCACACTTCTGAGCAATACCAAGGAATGAAGATTGGTTTGTTTCCAAAGTATACTACTCAATATATAGACCTTTTTGTAAACCTAGACTACTTTAAATTTAAAAAGTGGGCAACCAAGTAAAGGCAGTGGCCCAACGTCAATTACTTGACACCACTCATCGCAACTAAGGGTAAGCCCCGCAAGTCCGGGCACCAGGCCATCTCCGGCCACGTTCGAAGTTTTTGCCAAGCAACTAAGGGTAAGCCCGCGAAGTCCGGGCACTGTGCCATCTCTCCGCCACGATTCGAGCTTTGCTCACAAGAACTATGGTAAGCCCCCGCAAGTCCGGGCACCAGGCCATCTCCGGCCACGATCGAGCTTTGCTCGCGCAACTAAGGGTAAGCCCCGCAAGCCCGGGCACCAGGCCATCTCCGGCCACATTCGAACTTTTGCTCGTGCAACTAATCGATGCAATTTCACAGAAGAAACATGGATGAATACTCGATAATACGAAATACATTTAAAAGTCATATCAAAGGACCCATCAAAAAAAAAAAAAAAAAAGGAGGGGTCGGGCTAAAATTACGAGCACATGCGCCCATTTCAATCCCAGTGCAATAGAGAAAAAGTCAAATGAGAAATGTCTTTGAAAGCGGGCACAAGCGCCCATCACTAACCCGACGCAGCGGGCAATTACTTAAAGCAGAAATAGTTCTTTCAACACCTTACTCCTCGGCGTCATTCAAGTATTCATCGCCATCATAATCTTCATTTTCGGGCGTTCCTAGGTAGGCAAGCTAATTTCATTATCTGTTGATCGGCGGTGGCACCCACTCCTCGGGTTTCTTAGCTTGTGTCTTTCTTTCGAATAGTAGCCATATCGGCCTCACCATAAGGCACCCAAGGATGACCACGACGAGCCAACTCCCCAAATTTTCCTCAAACTTCCACCATAAAGGATTCCCACATCATAACGAGCTGCTTGCCACCCGTAGAGCATGGTTAACACCATCATCAAAATAGGCCAAAGCTTGGCCAAGATCCGCGTGATATTGTGGCCGGACTTGTACTCTTCAAGGGCTTGTTTACCTGCATTGGCCACCGCCTCTTCCAGTCTCTCTTTTTCTCGACCTAAAATTTTCAATTTTTCTTCTTTACCAGCCAGCATCCCAGCACACCCGTCGTGGGCAGACTTCAAACTATCATACTTCTTCCGCAGAACATCATAATCAGATTGACATTTTTTTACTTTCTCTTCGCTAGCAGATAGTTTTTTCTTGCCCTCCTTCAATTCCTCATCCAAGGCAATAGAACAATTCATCGCTTTGAAGGGAACAAAGTGATAAGTCATAGGTGGGAAGTGGGAAAAACAAAAATAATGGAATAATTCTACCTCGTAATTTGCTGGACTGCCGGATCCGCAGGAGGCACCTTGTCTCTGCTTATTCCTTTGACAAAAGGACTTAGGCTTGGCTTGACCCGATGCAAAGGCCGCATAAAACCGAAGGGACGGAATTGTAATAAGAATGCAGTCGGTCGAGGTAGCGATATCACCAAAGGCCGCTCCCCAAGACTTCAATGTTATCGGTCGCCTCGCCTCGTCATCCCTTGTCCGCACAGCGTCCGATTTCTTTTGGGGCTTTACGCTTTAAGCGGCTGTGGCAGGCTGCACAAGAGGCAAAGGTTTGCCCAGGGTGTGTTGCCTTCTCCCCTTTTTTTCCACTAAGCGACCACATTGTTCTTTGCTTGCGTAGTTCGTCAATGTCAATAAAGCGTCCATGGCTACAAAAAGAGGTGAAGCGAGATACGTAATCAATCCAATTAAATGAAAATGAATAAATACAAATTACTTAGATAAGAGGGGTAGAGGGATAGCATTAATAAACACACTTACGTCGGCAAAATCCTTGCCCGTTAAGACACGACAATCGCTTTTGAAGACATTATTAAGGTGGACCATCCATTGGGGAAAACGGACAATATCGGGAATAGTTAACCAAGGCAAGGAGTCTTTATATGGTTTGGGTGACAACCCCGCCTTCCACAGCCACCTCTCACTGCCCACCAATTTGTCAAAGTCAAAATACCATTGTTGATCTATCACTTTGCCGCCTTCGCCAAAAATAGGGCCAAGAGCAGAATATATCATGTGGCATAATGTTTGATCATCATTAGAAGTTGCACTCTTAGACTTTAGTAAGTGAATAGGGCGGTCTTTTCGGGGTAGAGGAAAATTCCAGGCCTCTCGAGACTCAACCCAGATGATATTTTTGTCTGACTCTAAGACTCTATTGGGGGCAGGACCAAACATGGAAGGGACTTTGCCCCCCTTCGCCCGGGCTGCAATCAAGTCACCGGCTCCCTGAGTGGTGTGAAAATGAAGGAAGACACTAAGACTGGGTTCAAAGCAGAAGTACCGACAAACTATGGCAAAGCTGGTAAGAAGTCGGACCGTATGTATAGTGAGATTGATAGGTGCGCCCCTAACCTTTTCTAAAAACTCACAAAGAAAAGGGTCTATGGGCAACCGGAGACCTGCATCAAAATGAGCCAAGTAGAAAGCCACCATGTCATTCCTAAGTCTAGCCACCCCAATATCCACCCGGTCAGTTTCTATCATAATTTTATATTTGTCAAGATTAATGCCTTTCTTCCCTGCCCATCTTGGGACTTCTTCATTAGTGCGTGGGTGCAAACCCATTTGGTCTGTTATACGAGAAGGTTCGACGGCCTCAGAACTTGTGGAAGATTCACTACTGCCCGCTCCGATGTTCCGCCCTAGTGAAGACATGGAATCTGCGGAAGACGAGTCGTGGTCAACACCGAGTGTACGGGGGTCATAATAATAATGAAATTTAAAATAAAGAAGAAGTTCGTTAAGGGTAGGGAAGTGAGATACGCGGACACCCAAAGGAAAAGACATTACGGGAATATCTTCTACATCAATGAACCTAGGGTCCAACCCCCTCGCTATCATAAACCTTTGAATCTCGCCCTCCCGAAAAGTCCGCCACCCTTCTGGGTCATCATCACAAACAACGTATTTATCTAAATGGGTGAGGGCAAACCTAATACCCCTATAGGTAGTTTTGGTCCTGGCCATACGGAGAGGTGCAAAGGCAATACAAGTGTACCTGACAATGAAAGTTAGCAGGCAACTTTTCAAACAAAAAGCAGGCCAGATTTCGCTGACGGTGACGGTGGCCAAACAGACAAATAAATGCGATGGCGGGCAACCTCCCAGCAAAAGGGGCGGACTATTTTTCGTGGCAGAAACAAACAATTTGAGAAGATAGAGGGGCAACTTATGAAGGGTTGCGGGCAACTCACCAAAACAGCAACTTGCGACTTTTCGAGAGTAAGGTAAGACGTGATTTTCACGTTCAACCCAGCCGGCGCCTTACTTGTTAAGGAAGAGAACTTTGAAGAAATGTCGATACGATGGAATAGAAAAAAGACGAAGATCTTTTGTGCACCCGAATTTTTAACCTGTTGAAGAGTTCAAATGTTTTGGTTGCAATGCACACCAACAAGAGAGTACTTAGAATTGCAGAAATGGTGAAGTTGCTGGAGAAATCCCACTAAAATTAAAAAATGAAGATGAGGAGATACGGGAATGAGAGCTTGATATTTATACAAATCCTATCAGAACGAAGGTCGACCGGTGTTCAAGTATGTTGGCGATTAAGTGAGGGAGAGAATATGGTTGGTATTAAGGTTAAAACCACTGAATGCAGAGAGGGAAGGTAGAGCAGCCTTGATTATATAGTACAAACGACAGGCAATGACATCACCCGCTATTAAGACTAGCTAAATTTTGAGGTTTCTTTACTTCTCTCAGCACTGAAGCTAAACAGTAATTCACATCTCTTTGGATGTTATTTAATATGGTATCAGTGGATTTACTACTCATCCAACAGGGAGAAATTAGTTCCTTTAATAGAGGTTATTGCGCTTATCTTGACGTAAAGAATGCCCTGGACCCTACGCTTGTAGAGTCAATAGGGGTAAATACAGAAGATCTCCTTATTTCACAGCCAGATTGTGCTGAAAATTTGCTGAGCATGGTTGATACACTTGCAAAAAGTGGATCTGTTGATGTAATTAGGAAGTAGTAGTGTGATGTTGATGGCTAGTTGCCCGTATAGTCACATCATAAATTTCTTCAATGACCTCAGCTGATCTTAATTGCCTCTTTTTACTCCCCCCTTGTGTGTTTTAATGAGACCAATGGCTGACAGGATTGTGGTAGTCAAACCAACTTTCCACTATACAAACCACTCCCTCTCACCACTCCACATTATCTCTCTCTGTGTATCTAAACGACAAGTATCCATACCTAGACATTTTCAAAATCTCACATACAGCCTAGGTTCAAGTCTATCCTAGCATCAGTACAAATTTTGTCACCTTTTTTACTGCCCTCATTAGTACAACACGAAGACGGCCCGTACTATAATAAGAAGGGTCATAATAGCGAGCAATGATAGAAACAAAGGGCATGTGCTGTTGCAAAAAGTGAACAACCAATTTTCCTTGTGCACCTTTTCATGCGGCCCGCCTTAATACAAAATGAAGACTGCCCATGGAAGAAATATGGCCGTCACCGAAGAAATTTTTAAACAAGCTTTGCTTGGGGAATCAAAAACATATGCCAAAGCCATGTATTTTACTACAATTCTTTTTGCTGCCGCCTGAATCCAAAATCAAGGGGTATAAACTTTCAAATGGCTACTATATTTTATTTTCCCTTAGACGGACCGCACTAAAGTGAAGGTTTATAGTAGCGGGCAATGACGTCCGCCCATAAATAATCTCATCGCCATTCAAATATTGTCGGCCAGTGTTTGTGTGTTTGAGTCCCATTTAACTGCACGAAATATTCATTGCCTTGGTCATCGAAAACACCGCCCGCTAGAGATTGATCGTGTGCCACCTGCTATTACCCGCGGACCATTACGGTCCATTAGACAACCCGCATGGAAGAAGATGATCTCACTTTCTATGTTTGAGCCACTTTATCAATGTTTTACTCACCCTTATAAATCCACGCACAAGTCCCTTACATGTGCATTATTATATTGTTAAGATATTATCCTCCATCTTTTCCATGGAGATGAAAATTTGTCGAACAAAGATACAGTTGGCTCACACTAAGATAAAGGAAGTGATAGGCAGAGAATGAAATCCCATAATGGCGGGCAAATGAAATTATTAAATAAAAATAAAAAATTGTCATAGTCATTAAAGCTATTACATAAGGAGGGCACCTTGCACTGCTTGCACATTCACATTGTCCATATGCATTGCCCGCACACTTGCATGGCCCGCAAGGATTGCCCACGCCATTGCCCGCACAATTCATTTTTACCTACTGTTCTATTTGTTATGTTTCAGTCAACCCGCATGGTTCAATAATTCACATCAGACTGCCCGCGCAAATTATTTTCCAAGTCATCGAAAACACCATCCGCCAAAGGTTATACTAAAATTGTTGTTGCCAAAGTGCATAAGGAGGCACCTTATACTGCTCAAATCCTCACATTACCCGCATGAACTGCCCGCGCCTTACATGGTCCGCGCCTTGTAGTAACTCGCACCACTCTTCATGGAACGCGACCCCTTTATAACCGCTGCCATTGCTCGCCATTACATGTATCGCAGGTAAGTTCAACCATTGTGTTGTTGATCGATCTCGGCTATAGATTGAACTCAGGATTCCTCTTCGGTGAGTTTGAGGGACACTACGGTGCCTCGGCCAGATCGACGCTGCTTTTATGAGTCGGCATCAACCATCACCGACGCCATGCACACACTTCTTAAACCCAACTGTCCCGCTCTTGGGCGGAAAATCATCGCCCGCCTGTTGGCCTGCCATGCCAACTAGCACCCCGAACAAGACCAAGGTATCCCATGATGATTTTTCATTTAAGCAATCGTCCCAGTCAAGCACTCCCAATAACAGGAGCATTGACAAACCCAGCATTGCCGAAACAACACTTGATATGTGAAGAGCCTCCCCAGAAACCCACAATGCAACAGTTATAAGCATGGTACCAATCATCACCCACCCATTCCTACTGATAGGACCCATCTGCTCCAATTTATTATTGGCCATGACTGGAGCTTCAGGTGTGTGCGTAGTCTCAGGAGAATTTTATATTGCCCGCACAACCCCCACAAAGACGGACCGCACCAAAAAGAGGGTTCATAAAAGCGGGCAATGACGTCCGCCCGCAAAAAATCTCATCATCATTCGACTACGGTCGGCTGCGTTTGTGTGTTTGATCCCCATTTAACTGCACGAAATATTCATTGCCTTGAGCGGGGACTGACTCCCTGCTTTAAACCCTCATGGGAACTACTTGCACATGTCAATCAGTATTGCCCACACTCTTGGAGGCACTTTGCGTTGCCCGCTAGACAACGAAGGCAGCCCACGTTCATAACGACAGGCAATGGCATCGAAAACGCTACCCGCTATTAAGATATGCCACTGCCCGCAAGAATACAAACTCATGAGATATGAAACCCATAATCCCTGTTACACTTCGAGAATCTAACGGAAGTAATCCGGGCATTTTTCTTTCGATAAATGGCCGGCCGGATTCGATGCGGGTTGTATGTGGCTGTTTTGGTTTGTGGGAAGACTTGTACCTGGTTCCATGCATGGCGGGCTAGAGAGATATTATCAAGAGTTTTTAATGTTATACCCACTTTCATAATACCTTGAGCCAATTTTTATAATTATGTATTATTATATTGATTAGATATTGTCATCCATTTTTTTCAAAGAGATGAGATTGGTCCGACAAACGAATCAGCCAGTACACATGGTGGGAAAATCCGTATCCTACCGCCCGCATTAAAAGAAGGAAGAAAAATACACGTCTGTCAGAGTGAAGTGAAAGTTCAAGGTGAGGTATTAAAGCCACGGGCACGGATAGCAAAAATTTTATCTTTGTTCGGTGGGCACCTTGCATTGCCCGTAAAACATTCATTGCCCGCGCCCTATTTTGTCCAAAAGTCGGCCTTGCGACTAACCCGGCACTGACCTTTGCCCGCATAAAGGAATATTTTTATTACTGCATTTGTTTCGAAGCCACATTTCATTGCCCACCAAAAATTGATACTGATCATGCACCATTCTTTTTATTTACTTGCATACTCAAATTAAATATGGATAAGCCAATAGCAACGCATACCAAGACCGATATTCTTTATTTACTGATTTATTATTATTTTTTATTTGCAATTGATTTTTAAATATTGAAACAGGTCACACCCTAAGGTTATTCGTTGTGAGAACAACAAGTCAAAAAGAAACAAAACGCTTTGATTATTGTTTGCGTATACTTTTTGCTTACTTTTCCGTCCTTGCTCAAATATACCGATAATTAGCTGATGTCAATTGCTTATAATTAATGGGCTCAGTTACATTTTTACTCTTTGGTCGAGGCTCGCACAACAAAGAAGTAGGGGACTAATGAGCTATCCATAATTCCCAGCAGGGGTAAAAACGTCTTTACCATCCGACAACTTATAACCAGGGGACTCATGACTTGGTGGGAGGTCAAAGACATTATGGACAGGTCAAGCCCATCAGGCCACTACTAGCAGTTCCAGGGCGGACCATGCGGCCCTAAAGAAGTGTGGATGTCCACCTGTAGATGCCAGCTAATCCAGGCCACATGTTCAACGTCCACCTCGGCATGACATATACGCCTTCTAGAAGCCGTCGTGGCATAACAAACTTTGCTCCGTACAACCCTATAAAAAGGCTCTGACCCCTTCACATGGAGGTACGTTCTCATTTTTACACCCTTACTTGCCCAATTTCATTCTCTAATTATCAACGAGGCGGATTCGCACTGGAGGGTTTGCAGGCCACCCCCTTCGGGTGGCGTTGCTTATCCATTTCGGAGTCTGATCCAGGGCAGTTGAGTAGATTCCCGATCATATCCTTGGCGCAGAAAACTGCATCATCACATATACATATACATATATATATATATATATATATATATATATATGTATATATCTATATATGTATATATATGTATATATCTATATATGTATATATGTATATAGTTATAGTTATACGACCTTTCATGGACATGAAGAACCAAAAGGGACTAAATCTTACCAAAATTCGACATGAAGGGTAGTCCAAGTGACTAACTCTTACCAAAATTCGAGTTCTCACATAAGCTTACATACATGACTAACGTTATCCAAAGAAGAGGTGTTTTAAAACATGCTTTGATAAAATCTACATGTTCTGACAGTAATCCAGATCTGTCCAAAAGATCAATCATGTTGGATCTTAAACTAAATTCAATAAGATAAAAAATTTATTTATGTATTCGTTTTTAATATAGTTCAAATCCGATTAGATAAATCATTTATTTATGTACTATAAATAAGTGTGTCATTGAGATTTTCTAATAAAAAAGAGATTATAATTTCAGCCATAAAAATAAAGTATACCGCCCTGTTTCTTTCCCTCATCTATTTATCTTCGGATGTGTTATTCTATTTCTTTCTTGGGTTTATGTGCATCAGTGCATGTGAGTTCACTTCTTGGCCCCACCAAATTTCTTCACAAATTGATTCTTCTTCCTCCGTTTTGTTTGTGGATTGGTTTTCTTCTTAATAATACTAATAATATATTAGTATTATTATCTATGCTTATATTTGGTATCATAATTAGTTTGTGGTCAAGATGGTTTGTAGCAAGGTTTATATGAGTCCCAAGTTTGATGAAAAAATTAATTTTTCTGATTGAAAATGTAAGATGCATAATTTTTTAGTGGTCTATGATTTAGAAAAAATACGTTGATAAAAAACTTGCGAAGAATGCGACTAAAGGGGAGAAAATCAAGTCTGCTGAAGCACTTGATTATATTTTTAATGGAGTTGAAGATTGTGTTCGGAAGAAGATTATTGGTTCTATATCAGTACATGAAGCGTTCGTTGTTTTGACGAAGACGTACGGAGGTGATTATAAAGTTAAGAGAAATTATTTACATGTTTTAACAAAGAAATTTGAAAATATAAATATGGAGAAATCGGAGAAAGTTTCAGAGTTTATCTCTCGTGTGAACGATCTGCCTTCAGATATGTATAGTTTCAGAGATGATGTTTCGGATGAACGAATTTGTTCGAAAATTCTTCGTTCGATGACGAAAGCAAGGTACTGCAGAAATAAATTTGACGACTAAAGATTTGAAGATGTTGACGGTAGCAGAATTAAAATCCGCCCTTGTTAGTCATGAGTTACTATTTGGTGAAAGATCGGAGAAAACAGAAGAAGCCGCATTGCAAAGTCTATATATATATATATATATATATATATATATATATATATATATATATATATATATATATAAAGCCTAGGTAGTCTAAAAATAGTAATTTTCCGCCAAAATTTACATCCCTAAAATAGTAACCCCTATTTATAACAAACATTTAATGAATCATATAATTAAATAATACAAATTTAAATACCAATAACTCCTTGAAACTAGAGCCTAGGAATTAGAACCATTGCATTCATTGCTTTATTATCCAAACAAAACTTTTTATGCATGTAACATTTAGTTTTTCATTGTACCAAATAAACTTCAGAAAAATAATGGATGACTTTGCGCCAAAAATTTCACTGAAAAGAATCACAAATACTCACAATTCATTCTAATTGAATGACTAATCTATATATATATATATATATATATATATATATATATATATATATATATATATATATATATATATATATATATATATATATATATATGATTTTATTTATGAAATTTTTTTCTACTTAACAGATTAAAAGTTATTAAAAACAAATACTTTCAATGAAATCATAAAAACTCACAATTCATTAAACTCACATAAAAATCACAATTCATTAATTTTTTTTTTGTCTATTTCATCATGAAATATATGAAATTTTTTTTTCTATTTCATCAGACCAAAATTCTTAAAAGAAATATTATGAACAAAATTACAAATACTCATTATTGATATTAAATATATGACTGACCAACAAAAATATATAGATTTGAAATTTTGTTGTCCATTTCATCATATTCTAAATTTAAAAATCATCAAAAGTTCATCTAAAACACGAATGCACATGATTAATTATAAATGACTGACAGATCTAAAAAATATATCGATTTGAAATAAATAAAATTTAACAAAGACTTCAATTAACAATAACTATATAATGGTAAATAACAAAATGAAACAAACAATATTGCAGCATAATTTTTCCTCTAACAAAGAGGAAATGTTTCGGAAGTGCAAAGCTAGCTCTCTTTAAAAAAACTGAACCGACCATTTAATCATGAACGAACTGATTTGTCGTTGCGTTCGAAAAGTAATCAGATTTACATCAAATTGTAGAGTGCTCAAGTAATCTCAGTTGCAAAGTTACCTTGATGACCCCCTTTTATAGAGTTCTATATTTTCGAGGATAGAGAATGAGGGGAGGGTAATGAGTAAAGGGAGTGAAGAGGAAAAACTAAAATGAGACATGGTTCCATAAGTTGGGTTAATAGTTTGTTTTTTCTTCAGTGAGAGGGCAAGGTTACTGGAATAAATATCATGACAATAGGTAGCAAGACTCAAGATAAGAATTTTTAATATATATATATATACTCTAAAACGATGTCATTTTAATATTTTCAATCGATCATCTTCAATTAAATTTGTTTAGAGTAAGTTTTGTCATTCAATTAATATGTGTCAGGTTATGAACACGTCAGACCTATTTATATTTTTTGTCTTTTAAGGGTTTGAAAATAATATGGTGAAAATTGGTGGTCTCTTTTGACGTATATTCAACCGCCGCTTGCCCCACTATGCTTTTTTAATCGGAAAAAAACATTTTTGATATGAAAGGACGCGTTTACCTTTAATGAATCGGACATGCTTACGATAAGCATCAGTTCATACATTGACATGCGTGATTCAAAATTGTGTAATTGTCATTCTCATTCCATAGCAATGTATCACGATTTTAAATTGATGCCTCACGTTCAAACTGGTCTATTTCTAATTCATAGCGATGCATTGCAATTCTAAATTAATGCATCGTGAATCCAAATCGACGATATCCGAAAATCCATTCAACGTGATACACATTTTTTGTATTTTCATTTTAATTATTTATTTAATTTTCATAAATTGCAGTTATTCCAATTTATTTATTTTATTATTGTTAATCAACTGACACATATATTTCTTTATTTTCATATTAATTTTTAATCAAATGAATCAAATTAAATGATATTTTTATATTCATTGAAATAATCTCTTCTTTTAGTTTTGTTTTTTGTCTTCATTTTGATTGATTATAATTTAACTGAGTATAATTTGATTGAAAAATATATATGTTCGTGCGTTTAACGCACGGGTATAAAACTAGCAATGGATCAACTCAAGGAAGCAAAAACCATAGTGATAGAGGTCATGTGTACAACAACAGAGGTCGTGGTTACAACAATAGAGGTGGTCACGATAACAACAATGGAGGTTGTTGGTTGCGCGCGAATGCAACACGGACAAGATTACCCGGTCAAACAAGTAATACAGTGATAAAGTAGAGTGTCGATCCCACGAGAAAACAATTTGGTTGTTTTTAATGAGTACCAAGCACGTTGCAATTTTAACTATATTTAGACGATCGATTTTAAGAGAATTAACTAATTAATTGAGCTAAAACAAGAAATTAAATAAAACAATATTAAATTGAGGTTGACTTCAATGAGAGGGGATCTAGGATTTTGATTTTCAATTGGCTCTTCCGTTGTGATTTAATAAGGGGTTGATATTAAAACTATTCTATTTTTGGAAGTCAGAGATTCAAAAATCACCGTTAAGGGCTTTCGCTTCGTATAACGGTGCTAATTAACAGTATAAATTCACGGGCTTTCGCTACGTATGAATTTATCTAATTAATCGCTTCCAAACACAAAACCCAATTGACTATTTGCAAGAGGATTAATAACTTAGATTAACTCAACTCCAAACGATTATGTTGTATTTTCAAAATTATCAAGTCACTTTCATGCACTAAATAATTTTTAAAATCATGTATTGGGTGATCAAATCATTACAAGCATTAAGGGCACAACATAATACCCAAAAATTAATGAATAACAATTAATAACAAAAAACCCAAATTAAAATTACAACATCCAAGCCAATATATATCAAAACTCTAGGTAATTAATTTAGTTCATGATACTAAGAAAATAAATCAAATCTTCAATGAAAAATATTGGCATTAAATGAAAATAAAGATTAAAGTGCACAATACTTTACAATGAAGGAGATGATGAAATTCTAGCCTTGGCTTGAGCAACAATGAAGAGATGATGAAAAATGGAAAATAGAAGATTGAAGTGTGGCTGCTTCTCTCTTCTTCCTGATTCCTCCTTTTCTTTCTGCCTTTGCAAATCCCCTGTTCATCAGCCCAATCTGTCAGAAAAATCAAGCTCACAGATTCTCTCCAAGTCTGCTAGGGCACAAAAGGGAAAATTAGGGAGGTTAGTTAAGTTTTGGGGGCAAAAAGGGCAAGAAAAGGGAGAGTGGGTCGTGCTAGGGTCAGGGCTGGGAGGTTGGGTGGTTCGCGGGTCGTCCAAGGGAAATGGGTGGGAGGATGTGGGATAAAGTGGGCTGAAATGGGCTGGATAGGAGCGGGTCAGATCGCGGGTGAGGATGGATCCGGATAGCAGGGACGCGGGTCGCGCTAGGAAAGTGGGTGACATGGCCGGCTCTCCCTTTGACAACGCATTAATGAAATGCAAGTTTCATGAATTTGCTCTGGCTTCCCCTGCATTCCTGACTTGAGCGCCGGCTTCCCCCGGTTTCGAAATTGGTGGAGAAGTCCCTCTGCACGGGCCGCAAATAAGTCCTCGTATTGCCATTGCTTTCGGTTGTCTTTTGTGCTTTAAAACTCTTAACGGAACTTAACAGAAAGTGCCCAAACTTAACATTGGAGCCTGGGATGTCCTCGATTTGCACGTATTGAGCCTTAGAACCTTGAATATCTTTGAGATACCTACATGAAGCATAAAAATACATAAAAATAATATCTCAAATGCAATTAATTATCAACCAAAGCTCAAAATAACCAATAAAATTCCGGAAAATAAATGAAAATGATAGAAAATAATAAGCTTATCAACACCCCCAAACTTAAGATTTGATCGTCCCGAGCAAAGAGAGATATGGATTATGGATAAGCTCGAGACAAAGATTGAATGAAGAAGACACTCAATCAAGATCCCATATGCATTACCATGAAAGAAATCAAACTCAAGATTATAAAAATGCATAACCAAGGTATGATGTGATTTCAATGCTATCAAACTTTCCTCAAACACTTACTTAAGAACATGAAACACAAGCCCATGACTAAATAGCATCACTCTAGCTAGGATTGAACGTTCAATTAAATACCAAGCATAAGCCATGAAACCGAAAGAGATAAATAATTCACAAGGCAATAACCCATGGCATGACAATATCAATAGGACTTTTGCAAGCTTGTAACTTTAGGCCAAGGTTGAGCTACAAATGAAGGGAAGGGAGTCAAGACAAGAGAGCACAAGTGAAGCCTTCAAAATCACACTCAAGTCTAGCTTCATGAAACAATATACTTCATCATAACTCACCATTCTTCTCAACAACCCCCAAACATAGCTTCTTCTTTCTTTTTCTTTTACATATCAAGAACTTGGGGTTGAGAGTACATCAAACTACCACAAATAATTTTTTTTTCATCCCACAATTCCCCTCTTTTTGAATAACTTTAAAGCACAAATGGATCATAATTTTGGGTTGCCCTTCACTTTTGATTTTTTTTATACACAAGGGTCCCTTTTTACAATATAAACAACCCCCAACTCATCAACCAAAATTAAAAATACACCACACCAAATACATGAAGAACAACACTTCCATGAAGCACATACTCCCTTCAAGACATAAATTTAAAAATTCATTTCACAAAGTGCTCTCTCAAAGGGTTGGATAAAATGTATAGGCTTATGGGATAAGTCAATGTAGGTGATCGAAATGAAGGCGAATGGGGGTCATTGTGTGCTCTTGCACACACCATTCTTTCAATAAGGCTCAAATGGGACACTAGGGATTTAATGTGAACAAGGGTAGGTTGATATGGCACAAACGAGTCAAACATGGCCTATATCATGCTATTGTCATACTCACAAGCCAAGATATCCATCAATATCAAGATCATCTAACGGCATCACAACTCACAACAAGATACTCATAACACATGCACAACCAAAGCTACAGCTTAGCTAAAAAAAATTATTAAGATATCCACACATGGGCACTATTTAACATGAATGAGGGAAATGCTAGCATAAAAATCACAAAATATCCTCAACGACTTTTTGACTTTCTTTCTTCTTGGAGGAATGACATACCTCCCCTTCTTTTCATCACATTTCTTCAATTTTTTCGGCTCAATCACCACCTTCTCACAAACTTGCTCAACCCGGCTCTTAGGAGTATTATCATGAAATCCTTCTCCCTTCAATCTTTGAACCACCTCCACTCTTGCACAATCTTCCAATTTCTCCGAGTACTTGATGGGCTTGAAGACATTAAATGTGACTTGTTGATCATGTACCCTCATTGTAAGCTCTCCCTTCGCCACATCAATTAAAGCTCTACCGGTAGCCAAGAAGGGTCTTCCAAAAATGATTGGAATCTCACTATCCTCTTCCATGTCAAGCACTAAGAAATCCGCTGGAAGGATAAGCTTATCAACTTTCACAAGAACATTCTCAATATCACCCTTGGGATAAGCTAGAGACCTATCCGCCATCAGAGTAACGGAAGTAGGCATAGCTTCACCCAACCAAGCTTCCTATAAACCGACGATGGCATGAGATTAATGCCCCTCTAAATCACACAATGCCTTGCCCGTAGTTCTCCCTCAATAGTATGGAATCACAAAGCTACCCATCCTTTAGTTTTGGAGGGGCTTTTTTGCAACACTCAGACTACATTCTTCTCGTCAAAGGTAAGTCTCATAATCCTCAAGTCTTTTTCGAGGATATTCACAAACCGGCATAAGAAGGCATTTGCTCCAAAGCATCGGCAAAAGGAATGTTGATGTGAAGCTTTTTGAAAATTTCAAGGAACTTGAGAAATTGATTGTCATCCTTTCGCTTTTGAGCTCATGAAATGGCGGTGGAGGATACACTCTTTCTTTGACCGAGGAGGGGAATTGGATCAATCTTCTCCTTAGATTTTTTACTTGCTCACTATTTTGCTCACCCACCTCTCTTCTTCTTTTCCACCTTGTAGCTCCTTTTCCACTCTAAGGTAATGGACATGCATTGTTCTTTCCCTTTCTGGGTTTCTTTATCACTTGAAGGTTTCCTTGGGGTCTAGAATTGATGGAAGATGCAGTTGACCCATTTGGAGTTCAAGGTTTCTCACGTAAGATCGGGTGCTAAGGATTATGGCTTATTGGTCACGGATGATTTTAGGAGGTCTTCACCGCATTCTCTTCTCGGGTGGTGGTTGAGTTGGTCGGGGTTGATTTTGAAATGGTGGTGGGTTTGGTATCGGTTGGTGTGGTGTGAGGTTGGTTGGAAATCCTGGCGATTGGCTTCGATGGAAGTGGTGGTTGGTTTTGTTGTTAAGCCCAAGAGAAGTTAGATGGTTTCGCCAACCCGATTGTATGTGTTTGAATATGGGTTGTTTGGTTCCTGCTGAAGTTGGAAACAAATTGGATTGATTCCATTTTCAAATGGCAAACATCCGCGAGTGGCCTCCACAAAGCTCACATGCCACTTTTGGTGGAAGAAAGTAGCTTGCAAGATCTTGGTAAGCTCCACTACTGAAGCGGCCAAGCTAGCAACTTCGGCTGAGGACTCACGAACCATGGCTACCTCTTTCGA
>JABEVN020003507.1:0-17949 GCA_013146195.2 Codonopsis lanceolata | reverse complement strand
AAACTCCTTGATACATAAACCTAAAACCCTACCCGAATATCATACCATAATCTATTTTCACTTTCACCACATACTAGAATGGTAATTTTAACAAGCAAGCTATCTCCCACATTTTAATCAAATTTGGATGCTCTTTCAAGCTCATCGGGGTGTTGAAAACAATTAGATCCTTTAACATCCATTTCATTTCAAGTCATCGAGGATGCTATATGTTTCATTACTTACCACATTAAGACACAAACACGGTGGCACCATAAAACAAGCATTCTGAACTTGAGGCATTCCAAGCTAACTACTTACGCTGTAAAATTGGTAAATTCGAACTTGAGACCCCTCAGGATTGACTGTCCATAGAATGCGTGGATAGTCAGGAACGAAATGCTGGGTGACAATGGCTATTTCAAGTTAGGAAGGTAAAAAACAAACATGTTCAATTTAAGGTAGGTTAAAAACAAACATGTTCAATTTAGGAAGGTAAAAACAAACAAGTTCAATTTAAGGTAGTTCGGTTTCATTACATGATTTCTAAACACTAATTGACAAAATTATTATAGTAGAGGACGGTCGGTTTAACTAATGATTTTATAAGTGAAGATAAGAGATGGGAGATAAAGAAATCAAATTTGGCAAGTACATCACGAAATCCAAGCAAAGATGATAATTTGGAAATGGGCAACAAACTTCAATGAATTCCATGCGATGTGTTTGCCAAAGGAGATTAGTGAAAATAGAAACAATCAAAAAGTGAGAAAGAGAAGAAACTTAATCTTGAAATAAGAACTCTTGTAATGGTTAGAACAATCGACTTATCGACCTATGAGGAAGTCGAGAAAAAAAACCAATTAGCTTGGAAGTGCAAGATGAAACTCGGCGGAGAAAGAATATTAAGAACTCTGAACTCAATCCACCCGAGGTGTGTGACCGACAACACTTAATATACACAAATTGCGGACCCCCTGTGGCATTAATTTTAATATAAGGCTGCACTTGATAGGGAAGCTATTTTCAAGTAAAAGTGATATTTTTCTTATGTTTGATTAATGCGTGTAGGATTGGCAAGTCATTTCATTGAAACAAAAGAATAGTTTTCGGTAAAGGAAACTAGAGACAAAGTGGGAGAGAGAGGAGCTTCAATTTCAGAGAAAGTGACTTGCGGGCTCAAAGTTTGTTTTTCCTAGAGAATGGGTGATTTTCCTTTGACTTGTAGAATACAGTTGACACATATTGCTAAACTATCAAACAACGGAAAATTCGGAAAACATTTTCAGGAAATAGTTTTCCATGAATAGATGGAGCTAAAAGCAAGATGAATGCTCTCTCATTTTCCAAGAAATAAATGGAGCCAAAAGCCAGGATAAATACTCCCTCATTCCTAAGCACTAATATTTTCCACTAAAGGCCTAGGATACTATATAAGCCACGCCATCAAGTTTATTATAGAGAGCGTTTGAAGTTTTCCTAAACAATTAGTATTACTATAAAGAATACTAATCCAACATAAATAATTTTGAAACAATTGCAGTCTTGCGCTTTTGTTTCTTACAAATCTTCCTTTGCTAGGGTGTGAAAGAAGGCTTTCATTTGTCCGTATGGTGCAATATAATAGGCCAAGCATTTCAACTAAACTTGCACTTTTAGGAGCATCTTTACTTAACATCTACTTTGATGGCGAGTAATGCTAGGGATCCCAATTTTTTATCGCAACTTTCCATCCATCCATCCCAATCTATGCGGCAATGCATGTGAGTTACACATCACATCATTTAATCGTGGGACCAAAACTGACCAATCACATGCCTTGCCCGTAGATTGGATGGACAGTTAGGATTGGCATTTTCTTTGATGGCATAAAATCACAACTTCCTACTTTGACATATCACATTGAGGTCCACAAGAATCTGCAGTAACCTCCAATCTCAAAATTAAATGTGTAGCAGTATTTCGTATATAGTGCTAATTCAAATATGTTACCTACCGAAAAAGTGAAAAAAAAGCTGACATATTAACATCAAGCGTTAATATAGAATCTTTCATGCAAGTATTACTCTTAGGTTCTTGTCAAGGACCACGTACACCTGTTAATCGATGCCAGCCTTCTTCATAACTGAACAATATAAGATGTCGTTGAAAGGCTTTGTTGCTCCATAGCCCATCATAAAATTTCCTCGGGTCTTAATATTGAAATAAGAAGGATAAATGAGATTCTATTTACATGTAACACTGGTGCATATAAATGTTTGAGCAGCAGAATCCTTCAAATATACAATACACACCTGAAAGGGCAAACTGTGGGCCATGCTTCACGACCAAACAATTGAGCCAGTCTACAACTTCTCGTCTAGCTCGCCACTTTGTGCATGCATTGATAGACCCTTTGCACCCATAAGCCCGCATGAACTCATCTGATACAACATACATCATGTGCCTTAAACTTCTCTCAGTTCCCACAACAGCAAGTATTAAATCCCCAGATGAAACCTTCACGTAGTAGTGAACTACGGTTGCCCTTCTCCTGAGAAATCACATGCTCTTCCCATTCCACAAATATACTTTTGTCCCGGCTCATCCTGAATCGCACAGTAGCCAACAACAGATTAAGTATTAACCACAATATACAATACTCGATAAATTCATTCCTGTTGAAACACTTCCTCTAGCGATTCAAAATTCAACCAAGCCAGCTGGTCAGAGCGTCAATAATTCAAAACTCTCCAAACCTTAAGATAGTTTTGAGTTATGCTAGAACATGAAAATAGCCAAGGCATTTTTCCCAATTATTTGGTTCGGCTACACAAATTGTCACTCTGCTATATTCAATGTTAAAACATAAATTTTAGCGTCAAAAATAAAAAAGTTAGGATAATCGGACTAACTCCAAAGGAGTATAGCTCAGCATGACTTAGTGCAGGTGATCATCATTTGAAACTCAACATATGCAGTTGGCTAGAAGGGTGATCGCGTGAACTCTAAAACCCTAATTGTTTTTAGCTTTCAGTTTTTTACTTAAACCCATTACTCAAAACCCAAATATTACAAGCATCCAAAAAAAGAAAAAAAAAAAAAAAGCTCGAATTTAACCAACATGGGCAGAAACAACTTGCTCAAAACATGAAAATTAAAGTTTTTTTTTTTGATAAGTATTTTTTTTTTTGAAAATTAAAGAATTATTAAACCCTCTGCCACCATAATTCTCGAACCTAAACCTTGGCTTTTCGAACAAAGGAGCAAAAACACGCTAAATGAAAACAAGGAAACAACAAGTACCGAAAACTTGAAGCAAGACAAGAAAAAGGACTTGAAAAATATCAAAAGCCCACAGAGAAACAAAGTTCGAGGGCGTACGAGAATGACTCAACCAACGCAGCATTCACAACTAACAACAATTGATCATAAGAAAGTACATCAAAACAAAGAAAACCCAAAATAAATATAAAAATAAAGGGTTAAGGAAGAAGAATAAACCTTTGAAGAGCCAAATTTGGGCTGACAGCAAAATGGTCACCAAGAATGAGTTGGTCCTTTTCGTGGGTTTGGTTTAGCTGAGGTTACGGTTTAGGTTTAGGTTTAGGTTTAGGGGGGCAAGCCGCCATTAAAACTGCGCAAGGTTGTGTAGCATGGAGAATTTTGGTGCCCCAGTGACAACTGGAGGTGACACACCGGAGACTCGGGGAGGCAAAAGTGAAGTTGGAAAAAAAAAAAGGTAGACACCCAAAACCCATGACTTGGAACAAATTTTTCATGGGAGGAACTCCACTCCACCTTAGTTTAATCTAGCGACATATAATGAGTTAGATCAATTAAATCCATCAGAAAATATCTGTAAATCGTACTCTTCCGTCCCTAAATTATCGTCCTCCTTTTTTTTTTTCGTCTGTTCCAAAATAATTGTCCACTTTAAAATTTACCTTTTTAGAACATCACTTTTACTATTTTATTTTTACTTTTTCACTCTACTTTAATTATGGGTCACATATACATGGACATTAAAGGAAACTACACATTAAATCAATATTAATAATCAAGTCAATTCACTTTTTCTTAAAGCATGCAGGATCAGCCAGGGCCGATTATTTAAGGGAGGAGTATTTTTTAATTTTTGCCTTTAGTACCTATAGGGATAAAATTATATAATGTGCATTTACATTATTTTTTGAAATTATTTTTTGAAATTTTTGTGTTATGTGTTTATAAACGATATCGAGATAATTATCTTGATATATATATATATATATATATATATATATATATATATATATATATATATATATATATATATATATATATATATATATATAAGAGTTAGTCATAACTTTCAAAAATTCTAAAAGCTTCAAAGATGATTAAAATACGGGTGTATAAAATAAGTTGTATAGTGATATAAATGTATTTTCCTATGATATTTGCATTGTTGCACTTTTTTAAAAAATATATTCGTGTGTGCGGGTTAAGTATAATTTACCAAATTATTTTGGTGTCAAAAACAATAGCACCATTTATCAATGTGGAGCCCCAGTATGCCATGGGCTTTTACAGGAAGATAAGGCATAAAAATCAAACAAAAATCACAACCACCATCCACAGCCACAGCCAACACCAAAAATCTTCATCCAAAAGAAACACTCAAGAAAGATGAAAAGCTTTACACTGAGATCCCAGTTCCTCCTCCCAACTCACTCCAACCCACCAAAGTCTCATCCATTTCTCATCCCCACAAGAACCAAATCACTCGTTTCCATAAAAAACACATTACCCATATCAAAGTTGACCAGCCACCCTGCAAAAACAAAGTATTTGACCAAATCCCCTATTTTAGATTTACAACTCACACCCAACTCCAAGAAACCTTCAACAAAGGAGTTGATCCCAGATGGGTATTCAAGGTATGTGATACTGGGAGCTGTATCAGTGGGATTTGTGATGTTTCTGATGGGTATTGATGATGACCAAAAGGCATTGGCTTTGGGCCCAGAAGGGCCATTAGTGGAGGAGTTTTGGGATAACATGAGGAGATATGGGCTTTATGTTTTGACGGTAAGCACAGGTGTACTTTCTGCCATTTTTGAGCCAATTGTGGAGCTGTTGAAGAACCCAATCTCTGCAATTCTTATCTTGGTGATTCTTGGCGGAGGGTTTTATATTGTTTCTCAAGTTGTTTCTGCCATGATTGGTGTTACTGATTTCAGTTATGAGTACACCTACTAGGTTTGAGAAGCCTTTTTCATGATTTTTGCACTATATATATATATATATATATATATATATATATATATATTCTTCTTTCAAGTTTCTGTTGTTTTGTAAAAAACAATGTAGGTTATGATTGTGGAAGATGCTATCAGAACACCAGTTACGATCAAAACATTTCATTACCGCTTACATACTATAGTATACGTATCCGTGCCAAGGCACAATGTTGTTTAATGAGTGGTCGGGATAAATAAAATTTATAATTGATGGGGTAATTCAAACAATTCCCACAAGTGAAGGTTTTATATACAATTGTATACGGGTAATTCAAATATAACTTCATGGCGAGGGGTTCATTTATAACTTCACATATTCACAATTAATCCCGATCGGTTGTATTAATATCGAATTCGAAACGAGGATCACCGGTTGGACTCGAACTCTTTATAATATAGACCAGATTTTGACTGCTGCCTCTGACGTCAGTATGAGACGATATCAGTATGAGACAGTATCAGCATAATTGAGCCTCAATTTTTTCTGATGTGGTGACTTACAGATACCCAAACTTACAAAATAATCAATTCAAAATTAGCATCTTTCGGTAATTAATTAAAACAATTTGATCATCCAACAGTGAAATATAATTTTAAAAGTTACTTTTGTAATATTTTTTTAGGAAAATATGGGCGGTACCCTGCTACATTTTATTAATAGAAATAAGATTACAAACTTGATGGCACTAAATTGCCGCTTATAAGAGCGAGGACGGAGAAGTACGAAAAAGGAAATCTAACATCAAATAAAAACTAAGAATTCGAATCAAAGGTAAACCTTAGGCATCCATAATGATATCACCGTGAATCGGCGAGGGAGATCGACAAAGAAGAAAAAGTGACAACTTAATCTTCTTAAGGCTCTTCTTTCACAACAATGAGTGATTTTGAAAGCGAGATTGATAATTTTATCCAGTATTTCCACCTACACGTGAGACAAAGAAGATTTAAATATATTAATTTAACTACATTTTATGCATATAAGTGATTAATTAAAATATTAAAAAAAAACATGTCGCCTCATTTACAAAACCAGAATCCTCCCACATATTATCGTACAAAAGTATAGGCATATGTGGAGGTGGAGTTTGAGATACAGGTGCAGGGGGTGTCAAAGTTGCAGGTGGAGATACTGGTGGGGTTGCTGGGACCTATTTTGGAGCAATGTGTAAGATAAAAACTACGTAATTGTACAATTTGTATCATGTGTAATTATTAACACTTATCTAAAAAATGAGTTGTATGCTTATAAATTCCTCTACAGAATCAGAATCATAACAATCATGTGGTGGGGGAGGGGGAGACGCATGTGGAGTGTCAAAAGGAGTTGCATGTACCTATTTGAAACCATGTATTAGATGAAAACTATATAATCATAAAAAATTGATTTCGTAAAAGTGTATGAAATGACAATATCTTTCTATCATAGTTGGAAATAATAGAGATTTATACTTGTTGTAGAAGCATTATAGAAGAAGTTCAGGATAAACTATATTTGTTATCGAAGTTTCTTCTTATGATGGAAAAAGAATTGTTATCCTACTGAATGTAGTACATCGGGATAGTGCAACGTATAATTGACTATGAGTAAACACATCCGAAGATCAATACCGACAAATTTAACAGATTAACCTTGTGATTTATTTATAGTCATTGTATAAGCTAACCTAATTGGAAATTGTCGTCTTGTAATATGAATAGTAAGCTTAGAAGCGAAATGGGTAAGAGAATTATTGGTATAAATACCAAATTGCCAGCTTTATTTTCGGTTAAGATTTCAACTTCAATAATACATTGCGTACACGTTCAAAATAAACCTAGTAATCCTACCTCTTGTAGAGATGGTGGCGATGGTAGTGCTGGTCTTTTCCTTTTCTTGGAGGTGGAGGTTGGTTCATGTATTGAAACTTGTTGCTGCATAAATATAAAGAAGAATAATTTGTTTTAAAACATTAAGCAAGACAATCAAAATTATAACCCATGCTTAGTAAGTAATTTAGGCCAACGACAGGTGGCAGGTATAAAGAGGGATTAGGAAAATCTCAAAAAGGAAGAAGTAGTTTATATAACACATGTGTTCTTAGTTTTCTTTAGAGAAATGAAGCAAAACAAACAGTTGAGGCAAAGCACACTGCTCAGCAGGGCCGGCCTTGTGAAATCGGGGGCCTAAGGCGATCATCTTGAACGGGGCCTTTCCTTTGTAGCAATTTTTTTTCTTCTGTTTTTCAAAAAACTAAAGAAATATAAAAGATAATAAAAAAAACACTTCATTTCAAAGTTATGGGCATAACACAAGACATTTACAAATTATTACTTAAATGCCACTCTTCTAACACATTTAGAAGCAAAATCAGTAATCAAAGTAGAATAATCAATTTTTTCAGCCATGTTTTTCTCAATAGATATCATAGCTAACTCATTCAAGCGTTCTTGAGACATTGTGCTCCGATGATAGTTCTTTATCAACTTCAACTTTGAAAAACTTCTTTCCCTAGATGCAATTGTAGCCGGAATAGTCAATAGAATTCGGTAAGCAATTTTCGTGTTTGGAAAATAACCATTATTTCGTTTCAAATAATTCAACACTTGGATAGGTCCTCCTATTTCTGATGGCAAAATATGTTTAACAAGTTGCAACTCCATAAACAAATCATCCTCGTCCACATCAACTTGTCCATTATGTGTCAAAATATTTGAAAGATTTTTGCAAGAACTTTTCAAACTCGAATCATCTGTTCATTTCTTCAAATCAAATAAGAAGCCAAATTTTTTTTCGTACTTACTAAATTGCTTGAATCTTTCACTAAGTGAGGTGAGAGCTTTGTCAATAATAAACAAGAAGTACTCTAATATGAAACTCTCTTGTGGAGAAAAAATGGTCTCTTCACTAGAAGTCTCATCAAAACGTCTTTTTCTATGAATCTGTTTTTTTTTCTTCACGAAATACCGGCTCAATATCCATTTCCCTAGCAAGTTCTTGTGCTTTTATTAAAGCATCATTGAAACCATGCTCTCTGTATTCACGAAAACGAGTAATAAGGCCCTTCAATTGATCTATCGCAACATCGATATGCATGTCTTCACTTTGAAAAGTCTTACTCACAATATTGACCGCATACAAAATTTCATACCAAATCATTGTACTAACCAAGAACTCAAAGCTCCCAACTTCATATACGGCTAATGATTCTGCTTCACTAGATGTTTTGGGATCTTCACTAAAACTTGCTAAATCAAACAAAGCATATTTGATTTTTAAGACATTATATTTGATTGGTTTAACACTTTCAATGTGGCTCTCCCAACGAGTTTGAGACAAAGGTTTAAGTGTAAGATCATTCACATGCCTTTTCAATATGTCCCACCATTTTGTTGAAGATGAAAAAAGTGTATAAAGACGTTGAACCACTCCAAAATAATTTCTAGCCTTAGGAGATGAGTTTGCCATATCACACAATGCAAGATTCAAACTATGACAACCACAAGGTATGTAAAATGCTCTTGGATTGATGCTAAGCAATCTACTTTGTACACCTTTCCGATGCCCTTTCATATTAGCACCATTATCATAACCCTGCCCCCGGATGTCTTCAATTTTCAATCTTAACAGAGATAAAGCATTTTCAAGTTCCGAAAAGAGCCCTATTCCAGTTGTATCATCAACTTTTATAAATCCCAATAAATACTCTGTAACTTTAACATGAGAATCCGTGTCATTTACACAACGAATGAGTAAAGACATTTGTTCTTCATGACTTACATCAGGTGTACAATCAAGTATAACCGAGAAGTATTTTGCCTTTTTTATCTTTTCAATGATAGTACTTTTGACCTCATTAGCTAACAACTGAATCAATTCGTTTTGAATTTTGTGACTAAGGTAGTGATATTGAATTTCCTTACTTTGAAAACGTCGTAAGGGCTCTTGCATAACAAGATCAAACTCTGCAATCATTTCAATCATACTTAAGAAATTTCCATTGCCTTCCTCATAAACCTTCTCCTTATTTCCCCTAAAAGCCAAATTGTTTTTTGCAAGACTTTTAACAACAGTCATCACTCGTATGAAAACTTGCCTATGGTGTTCTTTCTCTCTCATAATTTGTTCACACACTTTTATCAATTGTCGGATTACGCCTCAGTCTCATCTCCAAATCAATCCATTTTTGCATGCAAAGTATGTGCTCATTGTTTGACTCATGTTGTTTGAGTCTGCTTCCAACATTGTGCCAATCTCTAAACCCGATACTAGTCAATTGAGAATCACCTTCTTTTTCTTTAAAAAGCTTATAACAAAAGCAAAACATTTTTATCGGAAGATCTTGAATACATAAGCCATTTTCTATCTTGTTTCTCTCCATTGGGCAAGCGGCGAGTATAATGCACATTTGAAAAATGTCGTTTCTTATCTGAATCATCCCTTGGATATTCAGATTCTTCCATTTCAACTCTAATTGGCCCTTTTTCAACCAACAAACCTATGAGTTTATCATCAATTGACTTCCAATTATTTGGATCATAAATGTCTAATTCTAAAGGTTCTTGAATGTTTTCTTGAGCCGAAGGAATGTCACTATTGACCCTTTCTCCTTGCCCATGGTCACTATCAACATGATCATTATGATTTACATTCGAGCACTGAATTTTCAATAGAAATGGTTTCACTTTCATTCAACTTAGTAGATGTGAAATACTTGTTAATTAGTACTCTTGCCCGTGCCGGCGGCATGGTTCCAGTTTGAGAATTTATCAATAAATGAAGCAGATATTGTGGAAATGCATTAATATTTACTTATAATTTGTATGAGTTGGATATATGTACACTACACAACAAAAATGGAGAAAACCTTATCAATAAATGAAGCAGATACTGTGGAAATGCATTAATATTTACTTATAATTTGTATAAGTTGGATATATGTACACTACACAACAAAAAGGGAGAAAACCCAAATATCTAACAAAATAAAACATTTTACTTCGATATTTATTTCATAAGAAAACCAATAAATAAATATTTTAATTGTAATTATTGTTAAAATACGAAAAGAAAATACTAAAATAACTTTAGATTTTTATTCCACTGTGGATGATCATATTGTTTGAATTGGTTACCAAGATATGTTAATTTTAAATAATTACCAAGATATGTTAATTTTAAATTATTTATTATATTGATTTATTTAAATACTAACATTGTCTCATACTGACATCGTCCCATATTAGAATTCAATCCTTAATTTGATGTTAATTGTTCCACACAAAAACAAAAAAAGAGGAGAAAGGTGTAGTATAAAACAATTGTATGTCAAGGAGATGATTAAATGAGACTTATGGTCAATTTGTATGCTGTATTATACACTCCGTCCATTCATAAATATTTTTTTAATAGGTAAGTGTGACTCCTTGGCATGAGGATTGGAACCAAAGGCCTCAAGGTCTTTGTTGTCAAATTGTCATTGCCATCTCTCTCACCCCTCGTCTTGATTTGACTTTTTGAGTCAAACAAAGGGTTTTTCAAATGAAACATTGATGTATATATATATATATATATTTTCAAAATAAAAAAAGGAGATTTGTAATTGTTGGCGGATAAGTTAATCTTTCTTCAAAATTGTAACAATTGTTGCCCAAGTTTCTTCAAAACCCAACTAAACTCTTATTCAACGTAGCTTTTGGACACTTCACAAACACTGTCAGCTAGTTTAGGTGAATATCTTGCCTGAGGAGTAACTCTCTAGGAAGTCAAAGTTAGTCAATTCAAAATGAAGTAGTTTAAAGTAACTTCATGGGATTTTTTAAACAAAAATTGATAGGGTGTAGATTATTGATTGAATAAAATCTCAAGCATCTTTCAAATTTTGATTGTTAGGGAAAGCAAAAAGATACAATACAATTACATGAATTATAGCAGGGGGGGACTCAATGTACCTCAAAGCACAAAGTTTCTCTACTAAACATGTTATAGAACAAATGTCAGTATGCCTTCGGTTTGTGTAGAATCAAATCAATTAAAAGAATCTACAATAAAAATAAAAATAAAATAAGAAATGAATAGCATAATGTAAGTATCAAATTGACTGAAATTAGCTGAAAATTATTTGTTTACCATGAATTCACATTCAATATACTCATCCGCAACAGCTTTGCAATTCAGAATCCAGTAGATACAAACTATACATACACAAAAATATGTATCTATATATCTATACAAAACAAACAAATTAACAAACTTGCAAATACTGTTCCCGAATAATCCATAAACCGCCTATTCCCTCCGCCAATACCCAATCAACCCCCTCCCTTCTCGAGATTTCTCTCCTTTTCAAATCCTTTAATCTATGTCCTTCTCTTTGCATGCCTCTCTCTCTCCTCCCCTACGAACTTTTCCCTCTTTCTCTCTCTTAAACCTTTCTTCCACTCACATTTCTCTCTCACACACACACAGAAAATCTGGAGAGTTCTACTGGAACGAAGACAACCACCGAACAGAGCGATTTGGATGCCAATTTTGCTACTGCTTCTGCTCTACAGTGGAGACCGAGCACTAAGGTCGCCGCGGTTTCCAATTCGTCTTCGAGAACTGGCTCCACAGAGGTTGACAGTTTGAATGAGATCGGAGCTTCTACTCGCCAGGAGGAATCATTGGTGAATGAACTATGATAGTTGGAGGAGCTATGATGTCATTGAAGTAACTGCTCCTCACACATGGGTTGAGTGAGTGGGGGAAGGGCATGCGCAAGTCATGGGTTGAGATGAAGTAACTGCTCCTCACACATGCGAAGTTATCTTTTAATCGCGATCGTTGGATCTCGGTAAATTAATCGATCTCAGCCGCTCTTTATCCCAAGTCAATTGCGAGCGTGCGAGAGTGAGCCCTATTGTATTATAGATAGAACCACTTAAAGCTTATGTTAATTGTTCTTGCTTTAGCTTCTTCTTCCTTTTTTCATTTCCAGAAAGATACTTTCGTGATGACATTTTGTCTACCTATAATAATTGTCAATTTATAAGAAACAATTCAAGTTTCATTATCACTCAAAAAAAAAAAAAAAAGAAACTCATAAAAATTCAATAGAAACCCATTAAAATTAATTTCTATAGTTCTACTCATAAACAATTAAGCAAAAAATTAAAAATCAATAATCAATAGAAAGAGAAAGAGAAACCCATCAATTCAAGCAATGAAGCAAAAACAAGAAATTAAAACAAGTAAACTGTAAAGTATAACAATCCAACCCAATACCCATCTAATGATCTAAACATTAATGATTTATAATTTCTAAATGAATAAATAGACTAAACAAAATTACCCAAAATTGAAAGCATGATAATGATTAATGATAGGCTATTAGGATTATTTAGGAATTTAGGATGAAGAATGAGTGAATGACATCATTCACGAGCTACCAAAATGGCAAAATGTCAAATGCAGAATATTGAACATTAATTAATTAAAGAATGAAAAGTCAAAAGTGACTAAGTGAGAGCATGAGAGAGTGAAAGGGGCTGCCTTCTAATTACCAGGACGACTGAATGGAGATTGGAGGAGGCACAAGCAACTGAGCAAGCTAGCAAGGAGTTGTCGAGGCTTGAGTTGTTGTCGCCGATATACTCCCTTAGTCCCTTTTGCCTCGTCTCCCGTGCTGCCGTGCAAATTGCAATAGAATTTAGGGCTTCATTTTTTTTTAAAAAATAATATAAAAGGAAGAAGTAAAAATTTGGGGCCTAAAAAATTAAGTATTTTTTTGGGGGCCTAAGGCCTGGGCCTCACCTTCCTCATGGCAGGGCCGGCTCTGCTGCTCAGGATCATCAAATATGGTTAAAGATTGGCATGATCCTCTGCTGGAGATTTACGTTATTGAGGTATTTATTGGGATCTAGACTGTTATTTTATTTGATACTTGTAACAGGTCAAGTTCATGAGCATGAAGATGTGTAGAGGCCAGTGTTGGTCATATTGACTATAAATAAAATCCCTAATAAAAACAGATTTCATAATAATATATTGGTAGAAGACTAAAGTGAAGTATTTTCAGAAATTTTTTTCCTTAAATTCATTTAAGTATTATTTATACTTTGTTTGTTGGTTGGTTTCACGTGCCGAACCGGGGCCCAGTTAGGGCAGGTTTGGGGCGTGACAATTATTGTTTGTATTGATTTCATTAAAAAACACAAGGTCTACGAAAACTGTCCAAGGTCTACTTAATCTTTCCAAGGTTGATAAAAAAAATTGACATGGTTGACTAAAAAGGCTAAAGGTTGAGTAAAAATACTAAACCTTCATCATATATTGAGGTTGAGTAAACAAAGACAAGGTTTACTAAAACTGCCCAAGGTATACTCAAGGTTGATTAAAATGTTCGGCCATGGTACCCGAACATCTGTATTAACGTTCGGCCATGGTCCCCAAACATCTTTATAAACGGTCGGCCATGGTACCCAAACATCTTTATAAACGGTCAGCCATGGTACCTGAACATTCATACACAGTTTGAACAAACTGTTACTCATTTATACACACTGTTACTTGTTGGTGCAACATCAACACTCCCATATTAGTACACTAAGGCTGAATAAGAAAATAACACAAGAAAATAATCAACACTTGTTGGTGCAACAACAACACTTCAAACCGTTACACAACAGCAAATATATTAAGGCTGAATTTATGAAATTTACAATTTAAGAGTTGATTACATTCACACAAACTATACTAAAGATCAATTTTATTACAAATATTACATTCAATCAAATATTTAGGGATCAATGTTATCAGAAAATGTATCAATGGTATACTTTTCCCTCCACGTGCTAACTTTGTTCCCATCTACTTCAGCTAGGGATTTATCGAGCGTCAAATACTCAATATACTTTATAGCATAGATCCCACAATTACCCATGTGACACATTCAAAACATAAATTAATATTAAGGCCAACAAATATATAATATTAAATAGACTAATAAGATTACTCAAGACAAAAGCTGTTTTTTGGTTGTGATATTGATCGTGTCTTATTTTAATTAATTCCTTGCAAGTGCACAATACTATTGTAGAACAGCTTGGGAAGCAAGGGTCGAACCACAGAGACAAGAAGAATACTGATGGCAAGAATATCGGTAGCAATTTAAACTAAGGGGGTTTTTTATTTATTTTATTTAAACTGATTATTCTACTAAAACAGTAAATCTAATTAAACTAAGCAACAATCATAGTTGTAAAGATCTTATGGAGGAGGGAAATCTAGGATTAGGGTTTCACTTGCATCTACTCTATTGGTTATTTAGATAAGGTATCATTCAATAACTTGGATTCGTTCACGAAAGATAGATATAGACTGTCAAATTATAGTTCAGTCTCCATCCCAAATAATTCATCCATTCTATATCTTAAGAACAAGAACATATGGATCCTAACTGTCACCTAAGTCCTATATATGAACCTGACCCTAACTTATCACTCTCGTGCATCGATAGGTTAAATTTATCATGATGGTGAGTCAGTGTACGACATATGCATTTGTCCGTGCAGCTATCCGCACCTCTAGGCCTTTATTACTTGCGATTCCATTCATTTGGTCAAAGCTAGACAATAAAGGGGTTGATAAACATCATGATCAACAAGAATTGAATGAATAAAAATATATATTAAGCCATAGATTCGATACAAGTTACCTCCCAATTCCTAGATTAATGGATGGTTAGTTCATCCTTGAAGATGAACTGAACAACGGGACGAAGGAATACATGAATCGATCTTCAAAACTGTAATTACAATTACTAAACTACGTAATACAAACTAAAATCTAAGCTAGAGCTGTTTCGTAGCACTTTCTGGACGTCCTTTGGCTTTGGCTACCATCCTTTATTTATACCAGAGTGTTGTAGGGGAATAGAAAGTTCAATCTAGGTGAAAAGCCCAGTAAGTCGGTTTCTAGGGACCTTGCAGCCGCATGAGGATTTCACCTTGTGTCCGCAAGGGTCTTGGACGGGCTCTTCTTCTTTCTGTCTACCTTGCGAGGGCAAGGCCTTTTAGGCTTGCGGCCGCAAGGTGACCAGTTTGTCTCTTCTGCATCTTTTCCAATGCTGCACTTTTCACCCTTCCTCGAAATCTTCACTAAAAGCTTCATAAATCCCATAAGTTCACCTAAAACCATAAAACTCACAATATAGCTCAAAAACACATATCAGTAACCAAAAGTCTCGTGGAATTGTTATTTCTAAGTCATAAAAGTACCCGATAAGGACGTATAAAATACGTCTATCAGATATCCCTCTTATATGTAAGTGATTTGCCAAATTTCATTCCAGCCAAGTCTGCAAGTTGTGAGATCATCTCCATAAAAGGGATCATTTCTTTCTTATGATCATTTGCTGTTATAGCACTTCTTTCATAATCATATAGGATGATCTTTGCATCTTTTAAATGAAAGTCTCCAACAATCCAATGATTACGTACGCATATGAGAAAGTATACACGAGTACATTCCATCCATGATTTCCTAAACCACTCAACACCCTCATGTCTTGTCCATTTACCCTAGGCATAGTCTAACATAATTGATATTCCCTCGTTCATTTCATTTTCATTATTACTTAAAAGATGAGAATACTGGGTGGTCAATATAACTTGAAATGACGAATCCATAATACATCGGTCATTTTTTCTTCAAAATGACAATGTATATCTTGTCATTCTCACCTGCATAAGAACCAAGACCAAATCCACATGCTGAAATTTTCGATATTGCTAAGTATTACGATCACACAATAACTACAAGTAATCAAGTAATAGAAACAAGTAATTAATTAATTTACTTGGTCCGATAGATATTCTTTTGATTTTGAAAATACGACAAACCATCGCATGTTACACTTAAAACCCCATCGTAAAACAAAATCACTGTGGACAAAAATAAGCAATTAAATAAAGGATTAATAATGATAACAAAAAATAAAAAAAAACGTAACTTAATAAATTTACTTGTATATTCTCAATTTTCATCCGCAACATCTAGCCAATCTACCATCAATTTTACTTTTACCGTGGGTGAAGACGCGTGGACTGATGCTTTTCTACCCCTCTTCACTCCCATCTACAACATATTTCTAGACTCGACCTACTTCTTTTTCTCACCCTTACCTTTACCTTTTGCTTTGAGAGAAATTTTATCAATGTCCTTTTCACTTACCAACATTTGCGTCGCACTCCGGGAACCAACACTTGGTGTGGTAGTGAGAGAGGCAGTGGTAGTGGGAGGGAGAAGAGGAAGTGTGGTAGTGAGAGTGAGAAGTATGGTAGTGGGAGAGGGTGTGGAAGTGGATGGGAGGGGAAGTGTGGTTGTGGGAGAGGCAGTGGTAGTAGGAGTGGGAAGTATGATAGTGGGAGAGGCAGAGGTAGTGGAAGGGGGAAGGGGAAGTGTGGTAATGGTAATGGGAGGAGAAAGTGTGACAGTAATGGTTTTAGTAGGAGTGGTGGCAGCATGAGTAGTAGTGAGAATGATAGAGCTAGTGGGAGTGGTAGTAGGAGGTGTGCAAGTGACACGAGTGGTTGTAATGGGAAGGGGAGAGGTAAGTGTGGAAGTGGTATGGGGAGGGGGAGGGGGAGGGGGAGGGGGAGGGGGGATGGGAAAATGTGGTGGTAGTGAAGGCTGTGTTAAGAGTGGTGTTGGGAGTATGAGTAGGAGTCCATATCGTATCATCGCGTGAGTATGATGCATGTTCCCTCAATGCCTCAATCATTGTTATTGCATTACTCTGCCATTTGAAAAAAAAAAATAAGTAAGTAGGTAAAATTGAATAAATATCATAAATAATTACTCAAAATCATAACAGAAATATTTTACCATTTTTTGATCCAAGGTCGAGACCTCAAGCCTCAAACCATTGATTTAAGTGCTTTGAGCATCAAGCTTTTGGTTCATCTCCCTCAACTTATCAAAAATGACTATAAGCATGTCATTAGAAGAACGGGGGGCATATCCTTCACTACATCGTGGTGGGGAGTGGTTTGACAATGAGTGGTCTCGTGGGGACTGTAATTGTGAGGAGTCGCGTGGTGGAGACCGTTGGGCTTCATCTCCAACAAAATTTTCAGCCTTAGTCTCAACATCAAATAATGTTGCCCAAACTTTACCAAAATGCTGCTAAAATGCAAGAACGTAAGGCTGATTTTGTTCGTTTGCCGTCGGGGTCAATGAAATAAGAACACCATCCTGTCAATTAATCAAAAACAATTTCATTATTCAACAACTATACAAAAAAAATTAATTTTTAATCAACTACAACAAGAATTGAAAACATTTACCCAGTTTATATCCAAAGTTATGATAATTTCAAGGAATTTTGGAGTTTTTTTCAACTTCAATTTGCACATTCTTGGAAGAATCAAATGTAATAGTTGAGAGTTGAAATAAATCTCTAAATCCATGAAATTCACTAAACATCTCAAATGCCCAAACCTAAAAATAAGTTACATGTTAGAAACATTACATAATTAGCTAATTAATCTATATAAATTTTAGAATATTTTAAATTACAATTGTTTACCTGTAATGTATAATAGAAGCCATAACATATATATGTAGTTGAATGAGATTTTTTCTCAGCAATATTTTTAATTGAATTGATAAGGTAAGGATATGACTTTGTCCCTCATGGATATATCTTAAGCAACTCCAAGTCATCCACAATAATAAAAACAC
>JABEVN020003506.1:0-17965 GCA_013146195.2 Codonopsis lanceolata | reverse complement strand
GCGCATGCCATAAAATGATGGGTCATAAGGAGCTCCATGTGGCATGGGAGCCTGAACCCAGAGGAAATGCTCTTCTAGCCACATATGAACCAGAATAGGGCTACCGGTAGGAAACGATTCATCTCCGATGGCAGCGATCGGGCCTTGAGCGTCTCCGCCAAAATCACCGGAACAATGTTCAGCCGGCGATCTCGAGCCTGTAGTGCCAAGTCAACGACCCGCTCATCGACAAATCCGGGTAGACCTACTATCAAATATCTCCTACAGCGAGAGAAAGAAGCGGCTCTCGTGGCGATAGTCCACATCATCTTCCACATTACGTGAAGGCTCAGGGAAGAACCATCAAATTAAAAGTTTCTCCATTGAAAAATCCTGGAGTAGCACTGCGGGTAGAATTAAAGAGCTCTCGGATAGCCATGTATGGACACCTTCTGTAGGCGGGTACCGCAATCTGACAAGTAGGTGCCACCCCGACATCGTGCGGGAACTCCTCAAAAAGTAGGACACATCTCATTCATCTTAAATAAATTGGTCTGAGGAGACCAAAACACAGCGGCTCCCTCAACATGTCCCAATTAATGTTGACATTCCGCCAGGACAGAAGGCACCTGAACCCGAAAAGATGTTCAAACCAGTCCCTCTCGTCAGATCGCAAGGAAAGGATCCAAAAATCCAGGGCGTTCTTGTAAATCTCAATTTCCAGAGCCGTAGGAATACGGGCAGCCATTTATAAAGAGATCTGAGAAATACTTGACTTAGAAAAGCAATGGCGGAGACGAGGAAGGCTGGTGAGTTTCTAAAAGAAAGGGACGAAATGAATTGTGGTGAAGAACAGTGGTTTCCGTCAGAATTCATACCGAGAATTGATAAAACGGACAGTTCAATGCACAGTGTGCGAATAATGAAGAAAACAGTGGCTGCACAGAGAAGCTATGGCGCCACCAAAAGGACCCCTTGGTGCCGCGCCATAGGCCCCTTATGGCCGCACCAAAAGCCTCCACTGTGCTGTGAAATTTCTACCTGGTATCCCGGTTTGATGATCCGACACTCCTCTGTTCCTACGTCTGATCGCGAAAAGAAAAGAAAAGCTATGAAAGGTGGCTACGAGCACAGGCTCAATACCCACAGGGCACCGAAATAATAAGAGATGCGACCATTTTCCTGTTCCAACATCACCTGAAAAGCCCGCTCTGATCCAAAGGTGTATTCTCATAAGCTCCCTTTCTTAAAAGTACAGCGTGCCATTACCCTTTAGATGTCTGGTATAGTTTTATTTTCTGTGTGAACTTATTTTTGCATGTGTAATATATTGCATCATATACATTATATTGCATTATACCATAATGTTTGTACATGTTTCTCTTATAAAAAAAATGATATATAAAAAAAGGAGAAACATACTAATATTCGCAGGAATCCAAAGCTAATGTGCTCGGGACGACTGGCTTCATTAAGACCACCACCCATGACCACAGGACCCGTTGTGCCACCAATTACGCAATCCCGATCTACGCCCGGCCACTCGGACCCGATATCATCATCATCATCATCATCATCATCATCATCATCATCATCATCATCATCATCTCGACGTCTGGGCCGCCGCGCTGTGCTGCTCCCACTACAAGAAAATTCATCAGCTAGTTTCTGATACAGTTTGCTGATACTGAAAAAGCCCCACAGCAGTTTCTTATAAGTGGACACGTTCACCTGCAAAAAAAAAGTATATAAAAAAAGAGAGAAAAAAGAAAAAAGAAACGTGTTAGTCTAAAAAAAATAAAAAAATAAGTGTACATGTAATTTAAAAAATTGTGTATAAAAAATATATATATAGAAAAGAGACAACAAAGGTGGATGTGTCTACCGCAAGCGAGCACTGCTCGGACACGACGCCCCAGGAATCTCGACATCGGGAAGAACTCGCTCTACTAAGCCACCACCCCACTCATACCGAAAAGTAGAAGATGTCATCAGGCTCCGTAAACATCAGGTTCTCGTCGAGAGATGAAGAAGACGGCCCTGGCCTGGCAGAAGCATCAGAATGCCGCCTGGGCATGACGACGAGTGAAGAGGGGATGCAAAGACTAATCTCGGGGAAATCCTCATACGCCATCACCGGATAATGCCGCAGCCGGCATGAGGTATTTCGCCAAGTACTGATACCTGTTGGGCAGTCGATCGGGCTCTATCACCCAGAAAGGAGGCCGAGTAGGCACCACTGGAGCTACTAGAATGGACTGATGCTAACGGTTCACCCGCTCGCCCATATATAAAGATTCCACCATGATGGAAACCATCAGTATCCGGCGGTAGCCGCCGAGCATCAAAGTAATGTAATAATGACCTGGAGACCCTCCCAAGGAAGGAAGTGCACCGGACTCGAGCTAATAATCCTCTCCAAAGACTCTTTCCTCTCCTTACAACCATCGTCCTCAGCCGGATCCACCCTATTATTATCAACGTACTGGGACAGGTACGGAGGCTGGTAAACTCACCGAATGAGACGACCCGGCGAAAATGTGAAAAATGAGAAAGCCCAGACCTGCAAAAAAATATATATGTTATCAAAAAAAAAGAGCAGAAGAAAAATATATGTGCTGAAAAAAAAATACATAAAAAAAGAGAGAAAAAAAAAAGAGAGAAAAGCAGGAAAAGGCATGTACCTCCCACGCCGGGGCAAAACCATTCAGAGTCGGCGAGTCATTCCGGCTGGCCCTATCCATAGAAGCATGCAGTTCGGCCAAGTCTGCCTGTCCCCAGTCATATAAAGGGATCCGATCGAAATCCGCTAAACAAGCCAGGACGGAAACTCTCAAGGAGACAGAGGAGTTGGCAAAGAGTGAAGTGCCAAGAAAGAAAAATAGAAACGCTCTTGCCACTCGAGTCACGGCAGCAACATCATCAGCCGGCACCCGCCCGGCATTACTGAGAAGCCAATTCCGAATGCTGCCGATAAAAATCTCATCCGTCGATTTGAATTACGGCTCAAAACCCAAGAGGTCCACCACCTCCTCCCTACGTCGACGGAGAGCCAGGGTCTCCCCTATGCTGGTAGGAATGCCCGTGATCGCGGCAAAATCGCACGGGGTCATGGTCGCCTCCCCCCAGCTGAAGTGGAAAGTATGGGTGGTGTCCCACCAGAAGTCCATGAGCACATCAAAGATGGGCAGATAGCTGGTGAAGTGGGTAAAAGAATGCATAAAGACACTGAAGCCGGACCCATCCACCAATAACTGCGCCGCCTCGCGCAACATAGCATAGATCTCAGCTACGTTGGCGCATGTTGTCCGCACCCTCGTGAATTCCCTGCGGATCTAAAAAAAAAAGAGAAAAGGTAAGTCCCCTATCCTTATTTTCTTCTATGTACAGTCTTTTAATAAATAAATATAAATAAATAATGAACATGTTGCATGCATTATACTTCATAAGTTCAAAATCGTAGCATGCTAAAAACAAAAACCTTGTTCATGTAAAAAAGAAAAAGAAAATATAAATAATTCTTTAAGTTAACACATACCATTTTCATACATGTACATAAATTCACATGTAAATTCACATTTATTAAACGTCATTCTTTTACGCTAAATAAAAAAAGAGTCTATATCTTGTACATATGTACCATATTCTTTTACATTCTTACAACAAATATTTAAAAAATATATATATTTAAAAAAATAATAAAACAAACAAAATTTTTATGTAATTTGTTTTGCATTTAAATAGTTATTTTTGCATCCTAAACATCATAAAAGTACATGTTAGATTGCATTTACCATATGCATAACAAAGTATGAAAATATTCATGCATCATCTTATAATCGTTCTGCAATTACATCTGCATCAAATAGAGTGATTCATGCATCCGTTATATGCATTTCACTGTTCAATAAGCTGCCATAGGGGTACACTAAAAAGAAGATAAAGTGCCACCAATCATCAGAATAAATAATTTTGTGGCATTTACTATGTCCCTGCAGCAGTCGCATGCATGAAAAATGAATCTAAGGGCATGAAATATATCTGTTTTGTCCCATTTTTATCCGAAAATATGCCCGAAAATGCGTTTTGGAAAATTTAAATTGTATTCTGAAAAGTCCGTCTCGTGATTCTATTGCATGCAAAAAAAATATGTTTTAGTGTAAAACATGCATCATATAGTCTCATTTGCATTTAGAATATAAATCATGCATAGTAGGGTCAAATAGTGACCACTAGTTCAAAACATGTATCGCAAAAATAAATCATATAAATTTCACGCATCATCACTGAATTACATCATTTAGGCATACATATGACATGCATATGCATTACTAATAAAGTCAGGAGTGCTCCAAAAGTTCCAAACAGTGCAGAAATTTAGCAGATCTGAAATATAGCCAGGAAAATCTCGAAAAAGAAAGAATCTTACAGTGGTGGGAGGAAGATTGGACACATGAGTGTTCCGATCTCGCAAGATATTGCCCCAATCATCGTCAGAATACCGGTAATTGAGCTTATTCCGAACCACGCGAGGTGGCTCTCTCCTCCTCTCGTTAGATTCTGGGTGCATGGGTGCCTTCCCCTTCCTGGATCGAGAAGAAGATGTCATTTGCTAAACAAAACACTGAAATTGACAGAAGAAAATTGAGAAAAGGAGCGAAAATAGAAAAAGTAGAAAAAGAAAACAGAAGGCAGCAACAATGGTGACAAAGGAAAGAAAAGAAAGAAGGAAGAAAAAAAAAAGGAGCAGTAGGCTTCTCTCCCTTACTCCCGTCCATGATATAGGGAGGAAAAGGGAATTTTTCCCTTTCCCCCCTCCAAAGTTTGAAGATGCGACACTTTAGTCCTCAAGTTTCAAAGTTTCCAAAATGGTCCCTGAGCCTAACGAAGGGTTAACGAAGTTAATTTTGTTAACCAAAAATTGACGACCATCCACCAGAGGACGAAGAAAAATAATATCTCCAACAAAGTAGCCACAAAAATCAAGATAAAAAAAGTATTTCAGCGGCAAAAAGAAAAAAAATGAAAAAGAAAGAAAAAGAAAAAAAGAAAAAGAAAAAAGAAAAAAAAGAGAAAAGAAAAGATAATAATGTTAATAAAGTCCCCGGCGAGAGTGGCAGAAATGCCAAAATCAGCCAAATCAGCGGCAGCCACCTGGGCGCGAAAAGGTAAGTCAGGTACAGTATTCTTACCCTGACCTCAGAATAATTTCCTTTTAAGGAAAGTTTTTTTTAAAAAAAAAGAAAAAGTTTTGCTTTGCTTTTCAAATAAAAGAAAAACTCTTTTTCAAAATGAGTTTTGATTTCAAAAAAAAAAAGAGGAATATTTCAAAATAAACAAAAAAAGAAGAATATTTCAAAATACAAAAAAAGAGAGGAATATTTCAAAAAATACAAAAAAAGATGAATATTTCAAAAACACAAAAAAAGAGGAATATTTGAAAAAGAAAAAAAACAGAGAGAGCGAGAAAAAAGGAAAGGAAAAAGAATGTTTTCTACTTCACAATTTTCGAAAATACTTGAAGAAAGTTTTCTTTGTCGTGCTCGGCGACGGATCTTTATCGGTCGAGTGCAGTTTTCTGGAAATTTGAAAATTTTCTGGTTATGTTTGGAAACAAGGTATTGACCAGCCAGACATGATTTTGAAAATTCTTCTTAACATGTTTCAATAACAAAGTATTTGACCGGTTGAAAGGTGGTTCCCGAAAAACATTATATCAAATATTGGTATTCTAAGGATGATTGGGGCAACATCTTTCGCGATCGGCATACCCATGTTTCTAATCTTCAAAATCCCGTTGTAAGTTTCTTTTTTCACAAACCCATTTGGTTGATTTTTCAGATCTATTGGATTTCTTGCTGTTTTGGGCTTTTGAGTATACCTGCTCTTGATTTTGATGCTTATGCTTGCAATTTATATACTAGAATGATGTAATTTGGCAATTATACATAGCAAAAATATGAAATTTGTGATATTTAATTTTGTGATGCATACGTGAGCAATTGGCACTATTTAATTATGCGGTGCATATTTCATGTAACTGATATATTTTGATTATATGATGCATGCTTGGGCTACAAATATTTTTATAATGCATGCTTATTCAATATATTATTCAGATACATGGTGCTTTTTTTTTCTATCAGATATATATATTTTTGGATATATGCACGTACTGCAGATATATATTGTATACAAGAATGCAACAGACATGCTTTTTAGGACATATGCAAAATGTAGCATTTATTGTAACATATATTTTTTCTTATTTTTCATTTATGCTGCGATTATATTTTCAATTATGCAAAATGCAACGGAGATGTATTTCTAAATGCAATATATGCAAATGCAACCTTTTATTTTATGAATACATGCAAAATGCAACATAAATATTTTATGTAACAATATATATTTTTGTTTTTGATATGCTCAGTAAGAATGACATAGTATTATGGCATGCATGGAGGCTTAATGAAAGATAAGAATTTTACCTTCCCTTTCTTTCTGATTCTGAGATGCTGCTTGTAGACACCCCAATTTCATACCCCTGGTATGTGACTCTGACATGTGATATCAAGAACTGTTAAAACTTAACCAATGTCAAGTTACAGGAGTTAAAAATGCGAAAGGCAAAGCAGGATGCGCAAAACAGTAAACTGCGAGGGGTAAAAGTGCCAAAATCAAAGATGAACAGGAGCCTTGGTGCGGCCTAATGGAGCTGATGGCGCCGCGCCAAGGGGGGCTTATTGCCGAACCCAAAGATCCACTGTAGCTCTCTCAGTTAACGCAAAGCACAAATCATGAAGCTCAGTGTACCACCAATTGAAGCCGGCTGAAGAAACTGGAAAATGCCGGATGAATGCTCACTCTCAACTATAAATAAGAGGCCCCGGCTCCTCATTTCATAGTTCAGAAAATCGATCAACGAAGCTCTGTCTCTCTCTCTGCGTTCCTTCGACGCCGAGAGAAATATTAGTTACGAGAGGTGTGAGATAGGTGAGTGAAGCCCACTAAAGTCTCCAAACCCCGTCCAAACTCCGCCAAAATAAATATCCACCGGTTATAAGTGATCCCTAGCCTAGTTGTTAAGTATCCACCTCACTTCCCCAGACCAAAAATCCCAAAGTAAGTCGTTACTCTGCCCGAGTAATGAGCTGAAAAACCAAAAAAACTAAGCCGCTATTCCGCCCAACCAAAAAGGCCAAAACCTACCAAAATAAGCTGTCACTCTGCCCGAGTAGACAAGCCAAAAGTCACCAAAATAAGCAGTTATTCTGCCCAAATCAAAACAACAACCACAGAACAAACAACAAAAAAAGACTCCCTCTCCCTGAAGGACAGAGCGAGCACACTACTGCTCTAAAAGGTAAAGCCTTTAAGGGCGTTATTTATTTTATTTATTTACCTTTCCGTTCATTTCTATTTTAAAGTTGTTATTTAAATCCGGCACAATGTAATCAATATAAGCCGTTGTGCTGCCCGGATTAGAATAGAAAATAGTATGTAAAAGAGCCGTTATAATGGCCAAATATTTTTAAACACATTTGTAATTATTGTAAGGAAATGGCTTCAAGTCCGTAAATAATGTAGCCACGTATGTATCTGTTTTAATTTCCTGTCTTTTAATGTTTTATTTATTTGCTAAATAAATATAACAATAAGCATACTCCAGCCAAAAACCACTTTTGAGACCGAAAGGGCGAGTTGGGTGCCTAGCACCTTCCTAACTCGTAACTTAGCCTCCGATCCCGTTTTCTTTTCTCTGGTTTATTTTCTCTCTTTTTGGTTTTGCTTTATTTTGCCTTAAAATAAAGATGACGACTCTAAAACTTTCAGATCCAGTGGGGCCTCGCAACATTCCTTCTTTGCACTTTTCCGTTCTCCCCTAAAAAAATGGAGAATGGGAATGGACGGGTGATGCATTCCCATATCCTGATATCCCCTAAAAAAGGGATAACTTGATGCGGGAAACCCAAAGCTCCCATAGTGTTCTGAAATGGGTCATAAAGGCTATTTTTAATAAAATCCATAGTGGGGGCGTCGCAATATCCTTTTTTGCACTTTTCCATTTTCCTCTAAAAAAGGGAAAATGGGAATGAAAGGGTAATGCATTCCCATATCCTGGTATCCCCTAAAAAAGGGATAACTTGATGCGGGAAACCATAAGTTCCCATACTGGATAAAAAATCCACTAAAGGCAACCGAGGCGCATTCAAACACGCTAACATAGACAGAACTCCTCTCGTACTTTTGATTTCGTCTTCCCCTAAACAAGGGAGGGTGGAACGAGAGCAGTGGTGTCCCGCATCCGCACATACGCGCACCCCTATCCAAGGGCGCGCGGGGCGCGGTTCGCGACCTGGGAACCTCACACTGCTGTTTTTTTCCTTTCTTTTTTTTTTCTTTCAGGCACGTAGGGCTCTAACCAGAGTTCGGGCCAGCTGCGATAAAGTCGCAACCATTTATAATTTGATGCCTTTCCAGGCGCAGCTCTTAGTAGAGTCATCTGGTTTTGGTGAGTTTCTGCGAGCTTTTCATCCCTTCTGCAGTTATTTGCCTATGTTCGAGGTTCTGCAGGATTATTGGTGGGATACCACCCACACCTTCCATGTCATTTAGGGCAAGGCCACGTTGACTTTATGCGATTTTGCCGCGATTACGGGCATTTCCACCGGCGTCGGTAGGACTCTGGAGCCGGATTATACCCTTTAGATATCAGCACGATGTAGTGGAGGACCTTTTTCGTTTTGAACCCAATTATAAGACTGCTGACGAGATTAAGATTGGCAGTGTTAAGAGTTGACTGGAGCAACATGTCGGGCAGGTTGACGATGATGATAGCGAGGATGTAACTCGCGTTGCCAGGGAATTCTTGTTTTTCTTTTTGGGGATGTCATTATTTGCCAACTCATCCACCACTCTGAGAGTTTCCCTTCTGGGATGTCTGCGGGATCTGGATCACGTCATTGATTATGGCTGGGGGTAGGCAAGCTTGGCTGAGCTTTACGCTTCCATGGATCGGGCCAACCGCAACGACTCTCTCTCAATGGTTTTGCTCTAGCTTGGGAGGTATCTTTTCTTTTTCCCTGCTTTTGATTTCTGCCAGCATTTATTTTTCTAGCTGATTGTTTTCTTCTTTCTTTCATAGCTCTGGACCTACTCTGTTTTTCATTTTACTCTAGGCCCTTTGCATAACCGCATTCACGAGCCACCGTTTCTGGCTGAATTTGTGAATGCAAATCGGGTAGAGGGGGATCGGTACGGTTGCTATCAGAACGAGATAATGATGCGGGACAGGATTACGAGCTCGAGCTCGTGCACTGTGCACCTATCTCCCTAGAGGGGTCTGGTTGGGCCTTATCTGATTTCTCTAGAGATGAGCCGCTGCCGAATTCTGATGATGTCGATCATGGTCGACTCACTGTATATGGGCGAGCGGGTTAATCGCCAGCATTTCATGTATTCAGTGCCTCTAGTGACACCACCTGCACCACCAGTTTGGGTGATTGTCCCAGATTTCCTGCCTAACAGGTATCAGTACCTGTCGAGATTCATCGTTCCTCAGGGTGATTATCCCAACATGTCTTACGAGGATATCTTGAGGATGGTGCTTCATCCTGCTCCTGTAGCAATAAGGCACGCATTAGATGTTTCTGATAGGCTGAGGACCTCTTGTTTGACTCCTGATGTGCAGTCATATTTCTTCGTGCCTGCCGAGGACTTCTCCACCTTCCAGTATCGTCGTGATGGAAGACTCATGGAAGAAGTTTTGTCCAATATCGAGGTCCCAGAGCGATATCAGATTCCTGAGAGGACCCGCGCGGTATATATATATATATATATATATATATATATATATATATATATATTATATATATATATATATATTTATTTTTTTTTTTTTTTTTTTTTTTCACACTTGCATCATTTTTTTTAGGCTGACATTTTTTTTACACCTTCTTTCCCAGGTTGATGTTTCTTCGTACAGGAAGGTGGGGATGGGCTTTCTCAGTGTCACCAAATTATAACAGCGGTTGCTAGATGAATTCACTTGTCGAGGAAATGATGCTGTCAGTCAGACTAGGCGCCGGGGTGAGGATGATGATGATGATGCCGGCGGATCAAGTCTTGCCCGAACGAGAGGACAGGAGTACAGGATTGGTGGGACTGGTCCTCGGGTTATGGGTGGAGACTTAGGCAGGAGCATATCTTCACGTGGCCATGAGCTCTTGTTTTACATGCACTTTATTATTTTTGTTGTACTAGACTATGTATCTATTTCTAAATGAAATGTAATTTTATTTTTATTCTACGATGCATGATGTAAATATGAAGACTCAATTATTCTAGGAATAAAAGAAATCTAAATCATTATCTAAGGTAACGGCACACTGCAGTTTAAGGACAGAGGTTTGGAGGGATACACCTTCGGATTTAAAATGGGGATATCATTCTGTGGGGAAGAAGACGCAGCCGTCTCTTCCTGTGTTTGATCTTTTCCCTTCACTAGGCGAGGGCTAGTATATAGCTTGGGTCCTTTCTTTCATTCCTTATGAACGAACAGGGCCAATAGTGGAGCAGCCGGAGTTAGAAACGGGGATACCAGGCAGTTTCGGGAGACACTGGTGGGACCCCTGGGTGCCGCCCATGGAGGATGTGGGCATGGCTCCCAGAGTTGCCATAGGTGGCGCCCATAGCTTCTCCTGTGCATTCCTATTTCAGCCACTATTTATGCAATGTGCTCAATATTCGGCCGTTTCCTCAATTTTCAGTATAGGGAGTCGAGTTGGTGTTTATTTCATACCATCTGCCTTTCTTTCTTCTCTTAAGTTGTAATCAATTCTGAGTTTCCTCTCTGTTCTGTCTCTCATTTCTTTAGTCAGCTATAGAATTTTTTTGTCTTTTTTTCCAAAAATGGCCGCACCTAGCCATACAACTTTGGAGATGGAGATATACGAGAACTCGTTAGACTTCTGGATTCTTTCCTTACGAGAAGAAGAGCGAGAGTGGTTCGATCATATTTATGGCTATCGATGCCTCCTGTCATGGCGGACCCTGCACATAAACTGGGACATGCTGAGGGCAGCGTCCAGATTCTGGTCAATACATAGTCATCTTTTCAATTTCTACGTGAACGAACTGTGTCCCACTTTTGAGGAGTTCTGTGCTATAGTGGGTATGCCGGCCATCAGGCCTATTTTCGTGCCCTCTGCGTGGAGGCACCCTTTTATGGCGATATGGGAGTTATTTGGCTCGACCCGTGTTGCTACTCTGGGTTTTTTAACGGATTTAATTTTAATTTGACTATTCTTCCCGTTGCCTATACTGAATACAGGGAAGACCCAGTCTACTTGCGGCGTTGACTGGCTGCCCTCTTTCTTTGTGTCATGGGAAGATACCTCCTCGTGGGCCAACCCAGATTTATCGATGTGTGGGTTATCGACCCAGTGCTACAAGCTCAGGATCGCCGGGTAAATATCATTCCAGTTATTTTGGCTTAGACTCTGTTTGGCCTGGACGCATTCTCGTCTGGCAACGAAGTGTTTCCTTCTGGTAGCCCCCTTTTGATTCATACGTGACTAGAGGAGCACTTCAATTGGGTGATGACCCCAGAGCTTGTGGGACGAGTGTATAATCTCGGGCGCTATGGCTCTCGCGGCCATTATCGTCATGATATGCCTATGGAGATTGAATGGATAGAGTACTTTCTTCATATCGGCTCCATGGAGATGATCTGGGTAGTTAGCCACTAACGGATCCGCTACTTTTTCCTGTTTACCGGGGCTTACGCCCAGGTCATCTTTCCTGGTCTTGAACAAACCACCTTCTATCTAGCGTATCGAGTCCTTCGCCAGTTTGGCAGAGAGCAAATTCTTCAGGACGTGAACCGTCCTCTGATTGAAGAGTTGAACATGGAGAGGGAAGTGTGCGAGCTCATTCAGGATATGTGGGAGATCGATTTTCCCCGGCGGGCCTCAGCTTATGCCTTTTTCGAACATATGCTCTTGTCCCATGAGTACCTGTCATGGGTGCTGGTGGCTGCTGAGGGGCACTCCCGTGTCATTAGGCATGTGCTGAGGCGGATCCTCTCGAGACGGGTAACTAGTATCATAGATGCCCGGTTGATGGAAATTGGCGAGGATCTGGAAAGCTCGGGGTTGTGGTTCCTCAGGCTTTGTAGGAGGAATTTCGGCGAGTTCATGGCCTTGGTGCCCGGATGGCCCATGATCCTAACGAGGCGGGACCCAGTAACGTGCCTCCAAGATTGAGCAACGCGAGTCAGTGGGGCAACCCCCAGTAGGCAGATGAAGCTGGCCCAACTCAGGCTGGCAGATGAAGCACTGCTCATAGAGATGATGGTGCTGGCCCAAGTCGTCCTATTATCTGGGACAATGGTGATGCTGATGACGAGGATGAGGACACCTCTGGAGGTTCTCACGCTGGTGAGACCGGGGCCACTTTTGCACCTCGCAGAAGTATCTGGTTGCGGCTAGGACGTCGCAGACGTTGATAGACCATTCCGAGGTGGAGCTGCATAAAAAGAGGGGATAGTTGGGGCGAATAGGGTATATAGGCAGCATGTATATATAGGTAACTGTACAGGAAATAAATGTTAATCTATATGTCTTAGACACCTATTCCTAATTCGCACCTTTATGGACTTTATAATATTTTGATGTTTCATTATATGAGCCCTGTCGTGGGTTTTCTCTTTTTGGTCAGTCAAGACCATTTTCCCTGAATATGTTAAAGACTTTTGCCTGCAGGAGATCAGATGCTAGGGATTGAATGTCGAAGACTGCCTTCCCTCTCTCTTTCTCCTGTTTTTTTCTTTTTCTCCTTACTTTTGCCTATACTTTCGGGTTTTCAATCTAGCGAGCTGGAGAGGAATGCAGTTGCCAAATATTATCGACTGATGCATAGTATCTTTTGAGTTTGTCGAGGTTGAAGGGATGAATGAGGTCTTCCTCGTCTTGGTTGGTGAGGAGCACCACACCTCCTGACCGGATCTGTTTGACGATGTATGGTCCCATCCAAGGAGATTTCCATTTTCCCCTAATGTCGACATAACTAGGGGGTTTCTCGTGTAGTACCAAATCTCCGACTTGGATATCACAGCCTTCGACTTTTTTTTGAATGCCTGAGCTATTCTTTTTTGATATGCCCGAGTATGTTCTAGGGTTAGCAGCCGTCGTTCGTCTAACAGGGCTAATTCTTCGTGGCGCTGTTTGACCCAGTCGACCTCAGCTACGTCTGATTCCATCATAACTATTAATGATGGGATCTCTATTTCAATGGGCAACACAGCCTCCATGCCATAGGCTAGAGAGTTAGGGGTAGCCCCAGTGGGTGTACGGACTGAAGTACGATAGCCCCAGATGGCTAGTGGAAATTTCTCTGGTCAATCTCTTCCTGTATCAGCCATTTTTCTGATGATATTTTCTAGTGTTTTATTGACTACTTCAACGGCACCATTTGCTTGTGGTTGGTATGGGGATGACTTGTGCCTTTGGATTTTGAATTCATCGAGCAGACGGTTTACGTCCCCTTCGAAGTTTGTGCCGTTGTCGGAAATGATCTCGAAAGGTACCCCGTATCTGTATATAATGTCAGTTCTGATAAAGTCAGACACCTTTCTAGCATTCAATATTCTGTAGGAAGAGGCATCTACGCACTTTGTGAAGTAATCAATAGCTACCAAGACATACTCGTGGCCGTTGGATCCTTTCGGGTGAATTTGACCTATACTGGTATTCCAAACACAACAACTTCGACCTAGTTGGATACTCAGATGCAGATTATGCAGCATGCAAAGTGAGCAGAAGAAGCACCAGTGGGACTTGTCAATTCCTTGGAAATAGACTTGTCCCATGGTCATGCAAGAAACAAGGATCGGTTGCAAACTCAACCACAGAGGCAGAATACATTGCTGCCAGCAGCTGTTGCTCTCAACTCCTATGGATGAAGCAACAACTTGTGGACTACAACATCAAGACTGCAAATTGTCCAATTATGTGTGACAACACATCAACAATTTCAGTTTCCAAGAATCCAGTGATGCACTCAAAGACAAAGCACATTGATATCCGTTATCACTTCCTCAAAGATCATGTGGAGAAAGGTAACATCAGTCTGGAATACGTTCCAACTGAGCATCAATTGGCTGACATTCTTACAAAGCCACTGGATGACACCAGGTTTGCTTATTTAAGGAGAAATCTTGGTATGATTGATCCTACTGCTTAATTTCAAAATATTTTAATTTTTTCTTTCATACCGGTAGACTTAGTTTTAGACTAACCGGAAGACGTAATTTTCCTTTAGCGGAAGACTTAAAGGTTAGTATCTTTACTTAGTCTATTTTCACTAAAGAGGTTTCTAAAGCAATAAAAGGGGTCAAGGATAAAAATGGATACTTAGAAAATATCTAAAGTTCCCGCTCATGTGCTAAAATTTTGCTTTCAATAGACCTTGAACCGCCCTTTCCAAAACTTTACGAAACCCCTTTGTCTAAAAATATTTCTCTATCTTCAAACCCTCTCTCTCTCTCTCTCTGTGCAACTGCGCTCTACCTTTACAAATTCTTCTTGTTTCTTCTTCTCATCGACAACAATGGTATGTTCTTCTCTACTCTTCTACTTGAAATTTATCGTTTACTGTTTCGCATTTCATTTCATAACCTAATTGTTTTGGAATACAAAAGGTCACTCTCGCGTATCCAACAGTATTCGCCATTGTTGTTCTTAAAAACCTAGAAACTAACAGTCGTTTATATGCTTTGAATGCTTTCTCTCTTGAAAACTTCTGTTATACATTTCTCTGGTTTGCTTTCTCTAAACATTCTAGGGTTTCAAGTTTTCATTCCCAAAATTTTCAATAATCTCAGGAAAACTTGAAACTTCTGTTTGTTGCTCATATGAGGTAAAAAGCCCTAATTTTTTACTGCATTTCTTTCAGGCAAAAACATCTAAATCCAAGCATGACAGCAGGAAGGTGCTAGACCCGGAAAAAGACATTCCTCCAAGCTTGGATGTCAACCTTCCGGGATACCCTACTTTTCCCGCTGCTCATGACGTCATCGTAGCCCTGGACCCAAAACTTTACATACCCGAAATGTGCATCGACCTTCAATCTGTCTGCACTATTGCCTCCGAAGTCAAGGCCTGTGACGACATGAATGCTTCAAGAATTCTTCCACTCTTCTGCCTCAACGACAAAGACTACAGCATTTACTTGGCTGAAGAGTTCTACCAAAGGATGGAGCTCATGAATAAGAATGCTCTGCGTGGATGGATTAGAGGCCGTCCTATCTCCATCACCGCCAAGACCATCTCCACCATTATTGGCGTGCATTTCGGTGGTGCACTTGAATCAACTATTGCTGAGGCTAACCATGCCTGGGAAGCAATGAGGGGAGTTGATACCCCAAGGGAACCACAAGGGAAGATGCTGAGGAATCTCTTCCCATTGGACGTCTACTGCACAAGCCACATAATGGACAAGGGGCTGCTGTTCAAAAGTGGTGCTCATGATATGTTTACAGCACAGCAGCTTAATCTTACAAGTGGCGTCTACCTTCAATCCCGTCTCAACTTCGGCGCCAACATCTTCAACGAACTGAAGCAGTGGGTTGAAAAAGTGAAGAACAACCCCACCTGCAAACGGCCATTCATCCGTCTGATCAATGCTCTCCTTCGAGACACGAAGAAGATCAACTATTCCTTGAAGGAAGATGAGCTTATAGTAGTGGCTAAGGAAAAACAACTTACTGCTTCGTTCTTCAACAAGTATAAAGAATACGAGAACAAGCGAAAGCTGCAAAAAGGTCTTCCGCCCGTCTCCATTGACAAGGTTGCTAAGCCAGTACCGATCATAGTCACACGCTTCAACATGGAAGCATATGAGGCGGCTAGCAAAACCTTCAAGAAAGCTTCAGCTAAATTTGACGACCAAGTTGCTAAGACCCTCCATCAACAAGCCAAAGATCTGGCTGATGAGGCAGAGCAGCTTTTACGGTCCAAGCGAAGCCGAGGGCAAAAGGCCGAGCGGAAGAAGTAGCAACAGAGGAGCAACAGGCGAAATGGATTAGGAAGGAGATGAAGGAAGGCCAAAAGCACAAGACTCCAGCCCAACCAACTCCATCACCTTGCCCAGCCCAACCATCCTCTACCTAGCCTTCCCCTAAAACCAAACGACCACCCTCACCTTCATCTGCACCCTCTCCTAAACCAAAACGAAGGAGACTTCGAAAAACTTTTGTCGACCAGCCACCTACATACCTTCCCCTTCGCCTACGCCTCTGAAGTAAGGCGGGCCCGTGAATTCGGTTGCTAAGGAAGAAAAAGGGGGCTGCCGGTTCAAGCCCTCTAGTCGGCCAACCCTCTAGGCGCCCGACCATCTACAGGCACACAAACCCCTACCGCCAGACCCTCAGCCGCACCCGGCCAACCTATTCCTCTGAGTCATCTGCTCGGGAGAATTCACCTAGGATCTATCCTTCGGAGGAGCCTATGACGGGGGAGGAGCCTACCCGGACCCATGCCCGAGCCCTCCTCCTTCCCGTTCAACTACTCTCTAACCCGTCTACACCTACCTCACCTCATTCCAAAACCACCTCAACACCATCACAACCAACCCCAAATCCCTCCTACCAAACATATAGACTCTGGCTGCAAAGTTCTGTTTGAAGCGTCTCGATGGCGGATCTATTCTCCCCGAATCAACCATAACCTCAACCTCGCGCCAGCGAACCCAAGCCTCTTCTATCCTACCCCTCTTTACGGTTCTCTCTGACCCTTTACTGAACACTCAATTGTCGGTGAAAATTACGTCTTGACATTGAATTGAACTCTCGCCAACCCCTCCCCCTTCACCCTGAGCCATCTCGTCTTACTTCTACCACACCATTCTAACCCAAGACTCTTCCTCTTCGCATCCATCACTCCACCTCTCCAACAACCCTTCGGCCCTTGTCCCCTGAAGCCATCTCTGCTTGATGCGCCCATATTCACATTGGCCGGGGAACCATCCTCCTCTCGGTAGACCAATGTTGAAATTTTGTCAAAATTTGGGCCGCCATTATGAGCGACTAGGCGAACTTACAAGTATTACTACCTGCTGAAATCGCCCTTTGCCCGTCCAAAGCCAATGGCCAGAGCGCTTCTCTTCTTCGGCAATTTCAAGAAGATGTATGGACGTTTTGGGCCGAGATATGACACGAGTTCCACGAGCGTCAAGATCAATGTCGGCTTGCTTAGCGATGAATGTGTCGGCTCTGCTCATCTCTCTTACTGTTGTTCCAAGCCATCACTGCGCATCTCGGCAATGGCGCTACGTCTAGAGCTCAACAACTTAGCTCGCGACTGCGCTCACAATATCATGAATGCTGCCATTGATCGTGATCGGCCATCACGGAGGAGAAGCAAATGAGATCTATCAGCGAATCTTGATGGAAGAGAAACGATCGTCTTCGTGAAGAACTTCGACTACGCTCTCGTTCCACAGGACCCTCCTACGGATGCCGATGATGAGTACGTTCGAAGAATGGAAGAAGCTAGAATCGGCGTGAGGAGAAAGATCTTTGCGGAGACAAAGGAAAGAGCTTGGCCAGGTGGTAAAATGTGTATCTATTTTTCCCTTAAACCTTTGTATTTATCCTATCTTTTGAAAAACTTTGTAAACATTAAACATCTTGTTTATATCTGAGAAGATTATCGACTTTCAAAAAATGTCTTGTGTTTAAGTTCTTATTATTCCATCTTCTATATGCGCTTAGAATTTAAGCGGTCCATTTAAATTTATTTAAGCGATTGCTACTAATCGTGTCTTTGTTCTATGATTTCCTTATCTTTTTTGTGCACATAGAATAGTCTTTACACTTGAGATGCTCTCTTGTTTGATAGAGGCATGTCTTCCATTATAAAATCAATAAATATCTTAGACATGTTATTATCTATCACATAGTCGGCTATAGCTCTCATTTGTT